>CM042161.1:323158-333909 GCA_023376005.1 Doryteuthis pealeii | reverse complement strand
GCCACCCACGGCAACAGGTGGCCCCATTGGGGGAGTCTTACCCCTCTGTAGAGCCGACAGGGCGGGGACAGTTTCTATGAATGTCCGGAGAAAACTAAGAAAATAAAACAATTAATAACAATGTAAATATATATATACACATTCACTATCACTAGATTTTGCTTTTGTGAACAAAAATGATAAAGATTTGATTCATATTTATGAAAATGATTAGAAAATTACATTTAAATGATAACAGCATAGAATTTTTTTTTTGAATTAATATTTTAAATAGGACCCGTTAATTTTCATTTTCAGAGTGTCTGGACTTGAGCAAGGTCTTTTTTACATAGTGATTTTAAAGGGGAATCCTGGCGACTTAATAGTAGTAGTAGTAGTAGTTTTTCACATCAGTGTTAGCCAGAGATTTTCCACAGGAGTGAGTGACAGCAAGTCTCCTCAGGTCTCCAGGACTCTTCTGAGTATTCTAGAGGAGTGAGTGAGAGCAAGTCTCCTCGGGTCCCCAGGACTCTTCTGAGTATTCTAGAGGAGTGAGTGAGAGCAAGTCTCCTCGGGTCTCCAGGACTCTTCTGAGTATTCTAGAGGAGTGAGTGAGAGCAAGTCTCCTCGGGTCTTTCAGGACTCTTCTGAGTATTCTAGAGGAGTGAGTGAGAGCAAGTCTCCTCAGGTCTCCAGGACTCTTCTGAGTATTCTAGAGGACTGAGTGACAGCAAGTATCCTCAGGTCCCCAGGACTCTTCTGAGTATTCTAGCTGATCTTAACAGTGCAGTGATCTGAATGGTCTTGATTCTTCCCCTGATCACCAGTTTTTAGACCAATCTGTAGCGTGTGTCTAAAAGAACAGAGATAGCACATTGATCTTAATAAGAATCTTGTCATGGTAAGCAGCTATCAGATAAGAGCTCTAACTTTTATTGGGTGTAAAATTTCCCCTAATTAGATATTTTTTCCTTATAATTATTACATAACTCGGAGATAGTGTTAGAAGATTGTCGATAAAACTTATGAATAATTCACCTGTCAACCAGTGTTACTTTTGGGATAGATAAATATTGTTGGCTCGATAAATGTAGGAGTTGTTTTGTACACACACACACACACACACACACAGACACACACACACACACACAGAGACACACACACACACACACACACACACAGATACAGACTCACACACATTCAGTATCTGTCTGTCTCTCTCTCTCTCTTTCTCTCTCTCTCTGTCTCTCTCTCCTGCTGTCTTTCACATTCAGTCTATCTTAAATGCACACATTCATTTTTTACAAACCCAAACACACACTCACACGCATGTTCTATCTACTTCATACACTTACGCATCTACTCTTCCTGTCATATACACACACAGACAGCAGCTTTTTATATACGCACATGTTCTTTCTCATAGACACACTCTTCCTCTCATATGAACACACACAGTCCCTCTCTTTCTTTTTTTACAAACCCAAAACACACATACACACACACACACACACACACACATGTTCTCTCTACTTTACACACTTACACATGTACATTTCCTCTCACATACACACACATACACACACTGCAACTTTTTTATACTCACGTTTACTCTTATATACACACTCTTTCTATCATATGAACTCATATTAACTCTGTATATCACACAATCTTTCTCTTGAATACAAACACGTTCTATCTCACTCACATATTCACACAGACAGAAACTCTCTAGCTCACACATGCACACACACACACACACACACACGTACATACACACACACACTCACGTACACACAAACACACACTCACACTCTTTCTTTCACATACACATTTCTCTCTCACACTCAGCCTCACTCTCTCTTCCTCTCTCTCACTCTCTCTCTCTCTCTCAAACATACTTTATCTCTATCTCTTTTAATCACAACCATACACACTGTAACCCTATTCCACACACTCTTTCTCTCAGATACACATATAAATACATATACAAGCACACACATTCGTGGTGTAATGGTTAAAGTCATGGGAAATGGACTTGTCACCCCGAGTTCAAATCCTGGACATGGTAATTGCATTTCACTTAGTGCTAATACCCTTGGGAAAGGTATGAATCTTACTCTCCCTCCAACTATGGGTAAATAGTACGGCAGACTGGGCTCTTTAAGCTTGGTTAGGTAACTGGTCTAGGAGAAGGAAAACTCAAACCTGTTGAACTCCGCTTAAGAAATTGAACTTGTGTCACATCCTGCTCGTGCGGAGGGGTTGGTAAATATACATATGCAAACACACACATACGCACAGAGTCTTTCTCTCACAAACTCATTCTCTTTCTCACACATATGTATCATGTATCTCAATATCTCTCTATAACAAACATACACACAAAAACACACACAAACACACACATATGAATCATATATATATATATATATACCAACCCCTCTGCATGAGCAGGATGTGACACAAGGTCAATTTTTTAGTGGAGTTTAACAGGTTTGAGTTCAGAGTTTTCCTTCTCCTACTGGTTACCTAGCCATGGTTAAAGAGCCCAGTCTGCCCTGCTATTTACCCATAGCTGGAGGGAGAATTGGATTCATACCTTTCCCAAGGGTATTAGCGCCATGTGAAATACCAACAGCTTTGTCCAGGAATTGAACTCAGGTCGACGAGTCCATTTCCTACGACTCTAACCATTAGACCACATGCCTCCATAATGCATATTATATATCTCTGTCACAAACACACACACGCACACACATAGACTGTGTCTCTCTCACACACTGTCTTTCTCATACACATACATCTTCTTTCTCATGCATATGCATCCTCTATGTCTCTGTCACAAACACACATGCACAGACACACAGAGATAACATACCCTGTAACCCTATCACAATGACTCTTTTTCTCAGATACACAAACAATCACACACACACACGCACACACGCACACGCACACATCTCGATTACAATGACTTTAATTAATACAGTTTGTATAGTTGGCATTTTAGAATCTGATGAAGACATAAAAGTTTGATTAATAAAGTTTTATGAACGTCTTCTGAATTGTTTCATAATTGAAGAAATTTTCTAAAAATATAAAATATAAAATATATATTCAATCAATGCAAATTTGATTAGTACAGCAATTTCCTAGATTCAATTCACTATAATCATCCCAAATTCATCATATTTTCTTTTTTATATATATATATATATATATATATATATAAATAAAAAAATATATATATAAATATATATACATAGATATATATAAATATATATATACATATATATATAAATATATATGTATATATATATATATATATATATATATATATATATATATATATATATACTTTGGTGTGGTACCAAGTTTCTTGGTACAAGGTGATTCTAGGCTGGTCCTATTCTCTACCAGTAGTTTGTTGTAGAGTTCAGTTCTGTAGGAGAGCTCAATATTTAATTATTGTAAACAGAGCAAAGTTATTTGTGAATAAAATGGCCTTAAATACCATGGGTATCGTGGTTATGGACCATTTCCACGAGTGGAAATGGTCCATAACCGCAATACCCATGGTATCTAAGGCCTTTTTATTCACAAATATATATATATATATATATATATATATATATATATAAAAGATAAATCTAATGAGTCAGATCTTAGCCCTGAAGAGCATTAAGCGAAACTTTTAGTAGGTTTGTCTGACTCATTAGATTTATCTTTATCATTTGCTCTACTTAGGTATCGAGCATTTTACTTATTAGCTTTAGTTTCCTGGCAGTTCTGTATGAATATATATACTTATATATATATATATATATATATATATATATATGCATATAAATTGTTTTTTCTTTGGCCAAAATATTGTACTAATAGATTATTTTTGGTTGGTACGATTATCTTGGTCTTTTCTTTTTTCAAAAAAAAATTTTTTCTCCCCGGTTGATGTTTGGTAGTATATTTTTACAATCAAACTATTTGCTGGGTTTTTTCTCACCGCAAGGATTTACCAATAAGTTTGGTATATTATATATATATAAATATATATATATAAATATATATATATAAATATATATATATAATATATATATATATATATATATATATATATATATATATATATATATATTATATATATATATATATATATATATATATATATATAATATATATATATATATATATATATATATATATATATATATATATATATATATATATATATAGGCTGATTGATTGTTATGGCATGTTAAACTGTCTAGGGTTATTTTATGCCTAGAAGTTAGGTTTTGTTTTTGTTTTGGTATCTTTTCTTTAAAATGAAATATGTAGTCAAAGTTAACAGTAAAACTTAGAAAAATAAAATCAAACATGTGTCTTCTTTGGAACCTAAATTATAATTGTGATTATGTAGTGTAATGGTTAGCAAGCTAGATTTGCAGACTCTTGTTAGCGAGTTCGATTCTCACTGGGTGCCTCATACTTCTGGCCTTGTGCTGCATATAAGCTATACTTAGTAAATAATTATAAACACACTCATGTGGTATAATGGGCAGCAAAATAGATTAGCAGACCATTGTTAGTTTGATTCTCACTGGGTGCCCCATACTTCTGGTCTTGTGCTGCATCTAAGCTATACTAGTAAATAACTTTATTTATATATATATATATATATATATAATATAATAAGATAAATATATGAAGGTATGCTTCCATAAGTATATAACATTTTAAAAAATCACCATCTATTGAACGAAGGTAATCCTAAAGGTAAGGTCCCCAAAATATTTAGAAATGCCCTGATTTGGCGAGGGCCGGTATCAAACCCAACCTAAATGTAGGGTAAATTTTTTTTTTTTTCATGTATATATCTATCAACCCCTCAGCATGAGCATGATGAGAGAACTCAGCCACAGATAGCAGAGATAGAATATATATATATATATATATATATATATATATATATACCAACCCCTCCACATGAGCAGAATGGGATACAAGGTCAATTTCTAAAGGGGTAATTTCCATATCAAATCCTCCTGGCCATGTCACTCACCCCCTTCAATTTTTCTAAAATTTGGTCCAAATGTGAATTAGGATAAAGTTAGCAAATCTCCAAAATTTGAGCTTCCAATTCCAAAAAATGGTGGAGTTATGTCGATTTTTAGCTCTCTTAATTTGAGGGGGTTGCGTAAAATGGTGACTTTTTGTAACCTATTTTTGTCTGTAAAATGAGTTCTAGAGCTTCCCTACTACTAAAAATAGATTTATAAAATATTTTTGACCAAGGAATCCAAAAATACTATAAAAAAAGTCTTAAAGTCAACCAATTTTAAGTTATTGATGATTTCTGATTTTTTCCTAGCAAGATCAATATCCTGATGTGGCACTGCGTCTACAACAACAATTTTTCTATCATTATTTCACATATATTGAACATTATTTGTACCAAAAAGATAGTTTGATATTTGCTCAGAACTGAAGCTACAACATTCTGCAAAAATTTGTTAAGATTTTGTTCTTCAATTTTTCAGAAATTTTGTACAGGTGTAGACTATCTTATAGTTAGCCAATCCCCAAAATTTGAGTTTCTAATTCCAAAAACTGGCATCTAATGTTAACATAATTCACACCTGGAAAAAATTTCAAAAAAATTGAAGTGGGTAGGTGATAATTTTACTTTTTTCTGGATGATTTGACATGGAATTACCCTAAGCAGAGTTTAACAGATTTGAATACAGATTTTTCCTTCTCCTAGACTGGTTGTCTAACCAAGGTTAAAGAGCCCAGTTAACTCTACAATTTATCCATAAATGGAGGGAGAATAATTGGATTCATATATTTCCCAAGTAGTATGTGAAATGCAAACAGCCTTGTCCAGGACTTGAATTCATCTTGCTGTGTCCATATCCAATGACGGTAATCATTACACTATGTGCCTCTATGATATCCATAAAATAACTAGGGAAAGATGGATTCATGCCTTCAGACTGAATTTGAACATCACATGCCTTTTTTGAGTCTATGAGCATGTGATGGGCACTTCACATGGTTTAATAGTTGGTTGACTGGTTATTTTGTTTTATGGCACATCAACACTTTTGGGTCATTTAGTTTTACTTATACTTGCTGTTTCTTAAGTGGTCACCCACTTAAGTATTAAACAGGCTCATCACTGCTTAACTTAGGTGATCTACTGGGAACTGGTGCTTTCAGCGGGATTTGACAGTAATGTTGTGTAATATTAGTGAAAGAGATTATCAGACTATTGTCTCTCTGAGCACACCATACTTCTGGCCTTGTGCCACATCTAACTTAAGCTTAACTAAGCATAATTATTTATGCATATGCATGTGTCTGTCTAGCTGTATGTCTATGTGTGTGTGTCTGTAAATCTATGAGTGTGTCTGTGTTAGGAGACCATTGTGTCTTTTGGGCGCCCCATACTCCTGGCCTTGTGCCATATCTAAGCTAATCTTAACTAAGCATAATTATTTGTACATATGCATGTGTCTGTGTTTCTGAGTGTCTATGCGTGTGTGTCTGTAAATCTTTGAGTGTGTCAGTGTTAGCAGACCATCGTGTCTTTGGGTGCCCATACTCCTGGCCTTGTGCCACATCTAAGCTAATCTTAACTAAGCATAATTATATGTGCATATGCATGGGTCTGTATTTCTGAATGTCTATGCGTGTGTGTCTGTAAATCTATGAGTGCGTCTGTGTTAGCAGACCATTGTGTCTTTGAGCGCCCCATACTTTTGGTCTTGTGCCACATCAAAGCTAAGTTTAATTAAGCATAACTATATCTAAGCTAATCTTAACTAAGCATAATTATATGTGCATATGCATGTGTCTGTGTTTCTGAGTGTCTATGCCCGTGTGTGTCTGTGAGTCTATGAGTGTGTCTGTGTGTGCGCGTGCATCATTTCCTTTCAATAGAATTCCTATTTATTGTTGATATTGTCAAATCTCAAAACCAGATGGCGCCGACCATTTGAAGAAAGTGGGTTAATAGGAAAACAAAAGACACCAATTCATACAGCCGCGTTGTCATGGAATCACGGCTGGAGCATCATAGAGTATAGAGTATTGTAACTTCTCATAAGAGTGTACCTGCCTCTAACACAGTTGTTCCCAAAGTGGGTGGCATGGCCCCCTCTAGGGGATGGAAAGAGCAGTTGGGGAGGCAGTGAGCCAAAAAGGAAGGTTTGGGGGCCACAGGGTGGCATTAAGAGCATTTAGAAATAACTTGGTTTTTACAAAATCTAAATGACAAAATATATGTCATAAATAATAAGGTAAATATATATATATGTATATATATATATATATGATATATTGAAAAAACAAAAGATGTTTGCAAATGCATGAGATCATCAGGAGAGAATGTGCAACCGTTTCAGGGCCTTCCTCTCTACAGTTTTAAAAAGCAACATCGGCCCCCTCTCACTGATGTGAGGTCCCTCGGAATATCAGTATCGACCGCATGTGGATCGGTCTTCAACAAAAATAAGACGGGATGAAGTGACCGTTAGAAGAAAGAATGTGCAAAACAGAACGCTGCTAGTCAAAGGTTGGGATTTTTGCGCATTCTTTCTTCTAACGGTCATTTCATCCCGTCTGATTTTTGTTGAAGACCGATCCACGTGCGGTCGATACTGATATTCCAAGGGACCTCACATCAGTGAGGGGGGGGGGCGATGTTGCTTTTTAAAACCGTAGAGAGGAAGGCCCTGAAACGGTTGCACATTCTCTCCTGATAATCCCATGCATTTGTAAACATCTTTTGTTTTTTCAATATATCAAATTTACATTGTCGGATTAAGTTCCATATATATATATATATATATATATATATATATATATATATATATATATATATATATGTAAAATGGAAATTCAAAACAATACCATAAACTAGTTTCCGAGAAAAATTTTCAACATGTTAGGGATAAATAATAACACTTTATTTCCGCAATACAAAATTATTTCTACCATAACCCCTAGAAAAATCAAATATCCAAATTCTAACGGTCTATTTCAGTGTTCCAAAAGTGATTTTTTAAAAATTCTCTTCGAACATTTCTAAAAATTCTCCATTTTTTCCCCAACAAATTTTTTCGTTCAAAATAAAATTTCACTCTGATGAAGGTCGAATCTTCTCTGCGTGCTGAATATTTTCACACAGATGAACTGACCGAAACACATGTGTAAGTGATATTGATTAAATTCATCTGTTATTATCTATTCTGTTCTTTCTTTTCTTTATTCATTCTTCCTCATATATATATATATATATATATATATATATATATATATGGCGAATCAATACCCAGTCATTATCACCACTCCTAAGATGATGAGAAGAACTGAAATTGAAACATTTCAGGATTTCTCAGATAAATTCTAGATAGATTTTATATAAAGCCTCATGAATTTTCTGTTTACCATTTTCAATAAAGTCAGCATTCTGATGATGCTCATTGGTAGACACAGAAAACCTGTGGGTAAAAATAGATCTATAACCACAAAATGACCAATTTTTAAACCTTTTCCTTTAACAAATTATATATATATGTGTGTGTGTCTGTGTATATAATCAATATTGAAAAATTTAGTTATTTGGATAGATTGCCGTACCACCTGGACCCTAACAAAGCGCCTTGAAAATAAGCTAGATGGGAGCTGCACCAGAATGCTGCGAGCGGTCCTGAATAAGTTGTGGAAGCAGCACCCCACAAAAAAGCAACTGTATGGCCACCTGCCCCCATCTCACAAACCATATGAGTAAGACAGGCTAGGCATGCGAGGCACTGCTGGAGAAGCAAGGACGAGCTCGTAAGCGACGTACTACTGTGGAAGCCAGCACATGGGCACGCTAATGTGGGCCGACCAGCCAGGACCTACATTGACCAACTATGTGTGGATGCTGGCCGCAGCGCAGAGGAGCTACCAGAGTTGATGAATGATAGGGAAGGTTGGCGAGAGATAGTTATGGATATCCGTGCAAACTGCGCGACATGATGATGATGATATGATGGCTATCTGACAAGACTGGACTCTTTTATAGAATCACCTGCTAAAAAGAGAGTACAAGACTAGACGCGACTGGGTGGGAAAGGTGATTCACTGGGAACTGTGAAAGAAATTCAATTTTCATCATTCAACTAAATGATATCTGCACAAGCCTGAATCTGTCCTGGAGAATGAGACACACAAAATTCTCTAGGACTTTGAGGTACAGATGGATCACCTAATCCCGGCCAGGAGACCAGACCTGGTTTTGATTGATAAGAAGAGGAAGACTTGTCATATTGTGGATTTTTCCATCCTGGATGATCACAGAGTGAAAATGAAAGAGATTGAAAAGATCGACAAATACTTAGACCTTGCCAGAGAACTGAGAAAACTGTGGAACATGAGGGTGAAAGTTGTACCAATTGTAATTGGGGCCCTTGGAACAATCCCTAGGGGTTTCAAAAAGAGTCTGGATGAATTAGAAATCAGAGGAAGGATCGAGACCATCCAGACCCCAGCATTATTGAGATCGGCTGGAATGCTCAGAAGAGTCCTGGAGACCTGAGAAGACTTGCTGTCACTCAGCAAACCACTGGCTATGGCAGATGTGAAAAACTCGAATGGAGTTAAATAATAATATTGTCAACTGGTGGATTTTGCAGTTCCAGCAGATCACAGGGTGAAGCTGAAGGAAAATGACAAATGGACCTTGCCAGAGAACTGAAAAAGTTGTGGAATATGAAAGTCAAAATAATACCAATTATAGTTGGTGCACTTGGAACGGTCCCAAAAAGATTGGAAAATGTTTGGAAAATTTGGGAATCAGAGGGAGAATCGAGACCATCCAGAATACTGCACTGCTGCAATCTGCCAGAATACTCAGAAGAGTCCTGGAGAACCGAGGAGACTTGTTGTCACTCAGACTCCAGTGAAAGGCCATCAGCTAACACTGATGTGAAAAACTCAAAAGGAGTGAATAATAATAATAATATTAATAATAATAATACATATTATGATAATGAACAAGAAGAAACTTTTTTTAAAAAACAAACAATTATTTTACAGTGTTTTTGTTTGGTTTGGTTTGTTTTGTTTTACGGCATATCAACCTCAGTGGGTCATTTAATGCCGATAAAGTTTTGAAATAAATCAATTCTTAATGGATAATACAATTTTTTTATAAATACATTTTTCTATTTAACCCATAGATGGGACCCTAACAGGTACTACCACTCCGGGTCAGAGTGGACCAGGGAGCAATGGTGATGAAGGGTGCTCCACATTCCCCAAACCTCCAAAACTGGAACCTCACCATCAGATATAGTTTAACGTCATTCCCATGACATGCAGACCCTCAGCCACCGCCTTCTAGCACCCATATGATAAAAAGGGGTTGGGGCTTGCCATAAGGGCAATAGGGTTGGGAAAGTGTTTTTATGTAGATTCAATGAAATTTGTTCATTAATTTCTTATTTTTATCTCATTTTACTCCTGACTTTTTCCACTGTATTTATTTCATCTAATCAAATCCTTGCGTCGTTTTTACATAGAATTTCTAGACCATATTACCTTTAGGCACCCCTTTTTGATCTCCATTAAGAAAGGACATGTTTTTCATTTACACCGTCAATATCCGGTTGTTTGTTAGGGGTTAGAGTTAGGGTTAGGGTTAGGGGTTAGTTTCATAATTTTTTTTTAAATCTAAAAATTGTCTGTTAAAACAACCGGATATTGACGGTGTA
>CM042161.1:308158-320658 GCA_023376005.1 Doryteuthis pealeii | reverse complement strand
GCCTATTCCTCATAACTTAAAAAAGTCAGTCAGTCTACTGTTAGTTTGAACAACAGCAACTGGCTAAGCACAACTGAAGTAGTGCCCAAGACAGTTGGTATTTATGGAAATCAAGAATAGTCCATTCATGTATTTGGGCGATTCCATTCCTTGAGTCATGATTGGCTGCTTGGTTTCTATGATGTTGTGGGGCTTCATAAATACCCTGGCATTCTGGAGTAGTAGTATTGCAGCAATATAGATTCGTATTCAGTTACGATTACTTGTTGCATTGTCTCATCAATTTGATGGTAATTGGAACCTAGTTTGATTATTGTACAGTACTGAAGTCATACAAGTAACAGAAAAAAAAGTAAGTTGTATGTAAGCCCATCATAGACTATCATCAAACTCTCTCTCTCTCTCTCTGTGTCTGTCGGTTGGAGCTGTAAGGTAAAACCTCACCTATTAATGGGCTACCGTGGGTGGTGACCTATGATGCTTAAGGATGGAATCCTAATGGCTGAGCAGTCTATGACATGCAACATTCCAGTTTGGCTCTTACTTGGGTGAGATGGGTGGCCAGAGGGAGCCCCTTCTGATCAATTGGCAGGTCATGTCAAGCCTTAGCACCTATATGGTTGTCCCAACTGCATCACTCCTTTGGCAAACCCACACCCCTTTTTCATCATATAAGTGCTAGAAGGCAGTACTTGGATTTTATGGCATGTCAGCCCTTGGATTATTTAATGCCAAAGACATTTTGTTTGATTGATATTTTCATGGGTATTCAGAATTTTAAAAAAACTTTTTCAACTTAACCTATAGATGGGACCTTAACAGGTACTACCACTTCGGGTCAGAGTGGACTTGGTGGTAATAGTGATGAAGGAGTACTCCATACACCCCAGAGTTCTAAATGTAGTTTAACGTCATACCCAAGACACTAAAATCCCCAGGCACCACCTTCTAGCACATATATGAGAAAAAGGTGTGTTCTAATGCTTAGAGTCCTGGGAAATGGTCTTGTAGACCCAAGTTCAATTTTGATTGAAGCTGATTGCTTTCACGTAGTGCTAATATCCTTGGGAAAGGTATGAATCCAATTCTCCCTCCAGCTATGAGTAAATAGCAGGGTAGACTGGACTTTTTAACCATGGCTAGGTAACCAGTCTAGGAGAAGGAAAACTCTGAATTCAAACCTGTTAAACTCTGCTTAAGAAATTGACCTTGTGTCGTATCCTGCTCGTGCGGAGGGTTTGGTGAATATATGCATGATAAAATGAGGTAGGCGTTTGCCATAAGGGCAATAGTGTTTGGACAACCATGTAGGTGTTAGGGCTTGACATTACCTGCTGATTGATCAGCATGTCATGGACTGCTCAGTCACCAGGATTTTGACCGTAATCATCTTGGACCCCATTGGGGGAATTTTACCCTTCTGCAGGGAGAATAGTTTGGATTCATACCTTTTCTAAGAGTATTAGCACTATGTGAAAATGCAACCAGCCTCATCCAGGTCAGTGTATTATACTGCTCCAGCCAACAGGGCAGCTGAGGGTCATAGTGTCCTGGGTATGATGCTAAACTGCATCTTGTGGTGAGGTTCCAGTTCTGGTGCTCCCAAACTGGACCCTTACCACAAGATATAGTTTCGTGTGATATACTAGGTACCCACTTTTTTAGGGGTCTTACCCCAAAGCAGGGGTAATACACATTTTGGAGGTGTGTGGTGTAATGGTTATCATCATATGGTGACCTGAGTTCAAATCCTGGGTGAGGCTGGTTGCATTTTCACATAGTGCTAATACTCTTGGAAAATGTATGAATCCAACTATTCTCCCACCAGATATGGGTAAATAGTAGGGTAGACTGAGCTCTTTAACCAGGGTTAGGCAACCAGTCAAGGAGAAGGAAAACTCTGCTTAATAAATTGATCTTGCGTTGCATCCTTCTTGTGCAGAAGGTTTGCTAAATACTACTTGCTGTCCATCATATCCGATGATGACACCATGTGAATCATTTTCAATTTAATCGGCCTCTGGTTGCGTCTTGCCAAATGCCTATGAGGATATTCAAGTCCTTCAGGTTTCTTTTGATGTTGTCTTTGTACCTGAGCTTTGGTCTACCGATTCTACGTGATCCCTCTTTCAGTTGAGGGTACAGAATCTGGTTTGATAGTCTGTCATCCCCAAGTCTGTTCAAGTGGCCAGCCCATCTCAGGTTGCGTTGGACAAGTATTTCATCCATGCCAGGGAGTCCAGTTCTCTTCAGGATGGTCCTGTTTGAAATATGTTGCCACCACCTGACATTTAATATGCTGCGCAAGTGACGCATGTAGTAGACATGTAGTCTATGGGCATCTGCTTTGTATATCGTCCATCAGTTTGGTAAATATATAGAATAAAAACACATTTTTAACAACTTGGTTTTTCATTTTTCCAGAGCAGATACCTTCCTCTGATTGGGGTTAGAAAATACTTGGGATGCTCTGAAAGTAATGCCTTTTCATTTCCAGAGAAATTATAGGGATTCAGCATATTCTAAGCCTCAGCAACAGCAGTAATATAGTCAAGTTATCTGGACCATATTACATTTAGGCACCCCTTTTTGATCTCAATTAAGAAAGGACTTTGATTACGCCGTCAATATCCGGTTGTTTGTTAGGGGCTAGGGTTAGGGTTAGGGGTTTGTGTTGCATAATCTATGCGGTTGCATAAGATTATTGTCAACCCCCTGTATTTCTGAAGGGATGACCCCTTTTCATATCACGGGTGGGACTTTCCATGGAATATTACAGAAAGTCCGCGAAGTATGTGAAGTCACGTGGGAACAAGTTAACCCGTTAGTATGAGCATGGGCTCATTATGCACACACGCGCATTGTGTTAGTTAGAAGAAGAACTTTAGTTAAGTAAATAAATGTTTAAATAAATAATATGGTGTTCTTGCTTGATGAATGTCTTGGCAACAAGACTGACCAAGAAGAAGGAATACATCAAAGACGAACAGCCAACAAGAATCTAGAAATAGAATTCAACATGGAGAGAAAGAATAGAAACGACTAGAGATCAACCAACGGCCAAAGAAGTAAGTAATGCAAAATGCATCTCTCTATCTACCTGTGTCTATCTATCTCCCCTCTCCAGTAAAAGAACACTTGTGTATATACCCAACATGGGTATATGTGTATGAGTATGTAATATTTGGGGTGAGTTTTATAAAAAAAAGTCTAAAAATTGTCTGTTAAAACAACCGGATATTGACGGTGTAAATGAAAAACATGTCCTTTCTTAATCGAGATCAAAAAGGGGTGCCTAAAGGTCATATGGTCCAGTTATCCTTACAGATTAATTTTCTTTCCTTGAGACTTAAACACCTGGTTTTAAGTAGAGTTCTATACACAACAAGTAAAACTATTTGTATAGATTAAATTCCTGCCAAAATACACTTGTTTTTTTTATGCAATTTAGACATTCAGATTTTAAATTTCTTTTTAGAAATTTCTTGTCTCTTGTTTGTCTCTTTGAAATTTCATTTCGTGATAAAAAAAAATTGATTTTTCTTGTTTTTGTCACTAACAATAACAAGAAAAAAACAATTTTTTGTTTTTCCTTTTTGTTTTCTTTTTTAAAATTTCTTTCAGAAAACAAAATATTTGTAAATACTTTTGTTTATACTAGACATTTTGATATACCACTGATTGCGCTGAAAGCACCAGTTCCCACTAGATCAACTAAGTTAAACAGTGATGAGCCTGTTTAATACTTAAATGGGTGACCACTTAAGAAACAGCAAGTATCATGAGAAATGAAATGACCCAAAAGGGTTGATGTGCCATAAAACAAAATAACCAGCCAACCAATTATTACACACTGTGAAGTGCCCATCACAAGCTCATAGACTAAAAAAAAGCATGTGGTGTTCAAATTCAGTGTGAAGGCATGAATCCATCTTTCCCTAGTTATTTTATGGATATCATAGAGGCACATAGTGTAATGGTTACCGTCACTGGATATGGACACAGCAAGATGAGTTCAAAAATACAGACCCATGCATATGCACATATAATTATGCTTAGTTAAGATTAGCTTATAGTTATGCTTAATTAAACTTAGCTTTGATGTGGCACAAGGCCAAAAGAATGGGGCGCCCAAAGACACGATGGTCTGCTAACACAGACACACTCGTAGATTTACAGACACACAGGCATAGACACTCAGAAACACAGACCCATACATATGCACATATAATTATGCTTAGTTAAGATTAGCTTAGATATAGTTCTGCTTAATTAAGCTCAGCTTAGATGTGGCACAAGGCCAGAAGTATGGGGTGCCCAGATAGACAATGGTAAATATGTAGATTATGGATTTCATTATTTTCATAGAAATATTAAATCATTACAATGCAAGGCAAGTATGCATTTACCCAATCCCTCCCTGATTGGCAGGATGGGCCTGGTTAGCTCAGCTAGTAGAGCGTTCAGCTAGAAACCACAAAGTTCCTAGTTCGATACCGGTCCTCGCTAACTCAGCGTATAAGTAGCACAGGGATCTGTGCGGTAAAGTAAGGAGCTGATGGTAGGTGTGGCGCTCCACCTCAGACACAAAAACAATCTCCTTGGTCTAGCGCTTGTGAAAAGGGGATAGACTCCCTCGCTGATTGGCTGATACCAACATTAGGCCACCCCGACGATTTTACTTTACAGCAGGTTTGAATTTAGAGTTTTCTTTTTCCTAGACTGGTTGCCTAAACAAGAAACCCAGTCTGCCCTACTATTTACCCATAGCTGGGAAGAGAACAGGATTGATTCACGCTTTCCTAATGACATTAATGCAAAGAAAAATCCATACAGTCCCATCCAAGATTTGAACCTGGATCGTCAATTTCATTTCCAAAGATGATATTTAACTTTTTCTCTAAGCATTTAATTAGAGTCCAATTGATGCAGCAAATGTAGGATGTATGGAAAGGAGATGAGACGATAAAACAAATATTGAGCGAATGCATCAAACTAGCAGAACGAGAATACAAGGCTAGGCACTGTGCAAGAAACTGAATTTTGACCATACAACAAAATAGTATATGCATCAATCAGAATCTGTTCTTCTGGGAATAATAATAATAATAATAATAATAATAATAATAATAATCAAAGTTCCAATTACCGTCGAATTGGGAAGACAAGGCAACAAACGATTGTAACTCAATACAAACCCGAATAGTCGCAAGTCTACTGCAGAATGACAGGGTATTTATAAAACTCTACAATATCATTCAAATCAAGCAGCCAATCAGAACTCAAGGAATGGAATCACCCAAATCACCCATATTTATGAATGGATCATTCTTGATTTCTATATATACCAACTGTCTTAGACACTGCTTGAGTGGTACTTAGCTGCTGTTATTCAAACCAACAGTAGACTAACTGACCTCAATAAATAAAAGTGCAGAATGTGTGGAGATAGAGACAGAGACAAAACGGTCAACCATATAATAAGCGAATGCAGTAAACTCGCACAAATAGAGTACAAGACTAGGCATGACTCTGTGGGAAAGGTAATCAACTGGGAATTGTGCAAGAAATTCAATTTTCCCCATACAACCAAATGGTATATGCACAAACCAAAACCTGTCCTAGAGAATGAGACACATAATATTCTCTGGGACTTCGAGGTACAGACGGATCACCTAATCCCTGCCAGGAGACCGGACCTAGTTCTGATTGGAAGAATTTTCGTTTTATCTCAGAGAAATCACTATATACATACAATACTGACAAAAAGTTTCGGACCACCTTGAATTGTTTCTCTAAGTTTGTAAAAAAGGCTAATTTTGCATAATTGGATAAATAAATTTACCTATGATGTACATGCAAAAAATTAAAACAAGGTAACGTTCCAAAACACCGCTTAAAACTGGGTACCAATTATCTAAAATCAAAGGAAGATAAGGGAATTTTGTAAATCATGACTTGTATTGTATACTAAGGTTTCCACGGTACCAAATCGATATAATGTTGTATAACCTTTCTTACTTCTTTACTTTTTACTTGCTTCTATATCTTGGACATCTATTCTTCTGGCCGGCTTTGCTTCTATCCTCTAACATCTTGCGTCTGGTGTTGACTTCTAAGGTCTGGACTTTCTTGGGGACTTCGGGTCTGGTTTCTGTTAGGGATTTCTCTTTATCAGAAGCCCTGTGTCATTGTTAGTTTTTAGGTAATAAACACAAGACTTCGATTTACGTTGATGTTACTTTATTTGTAAATCCCCAAACCAGGCATCTGCGTACATCCTACGAGCTCGGCTTCTAACTTCTAACTGACTGAGTTACTTCTATCCTTAAACCGGAACAGGGTCTTCTATGCCTTCCGGTTCTCGCGATTCATCCCTGGAAGGCAAGGTGAGAGTGAGGTCAAGCGCCGTCACTCACTCTCAAGGCCATCAGCTGCACTAATCGCCATTATGTTTCTACACTATTGCCATAAATATTAGGCGTCTAATAATTATGTAACACTTGGCTCCCCACCCCTAGTCTCCATTATGGGACGTCTCGATTTTGTTGTATACTAAAACCATTCACAATGTAGCTCTATAATAAAATCGGTTCTTAATAAAAAAAATCAATTTCATTACATTACTATAGAAAAATCATTCCCACTGTATCTGTGTAGTGAATTCATGTTCAACGTATTCTTATAGTAAAATCATTTCGAACGTATTTATGCAGTAAAATGATTTCCAATGTATTTCTATAGTTAAATAATTAGCATAAGTATAAGAAGAATAAATAATGACAATAATGAGGACGAAACACACACACACACACACACACACACACACACACATGTGCGTGTCCGTGCACGCGCACACACAAAGAGAGATTTATGTAGATTTAGTCTTAGAAAGAAGAAAGAAGAAAGAAAGAAAGAAAGAAAGAAAGAAAGGGGGGATAGTACAATAAGAGAAAAGAAGACTCAGTCTAAGAAAGAAAGAAAGAAAGACAAGAAAGAAAAGAAGAAAAAAGAAAGACATTGAGATGGATTGTCTTTTAAAAGAGAGATAGGCTCGGTCTAAGAAAGAAAGAAAGAAAAGGAAAGGGGGATAGTAAATAAGAGAAAGAAGAGAGTCTAAGAAAGAAAGAAAGAAAAAAAGAAAAAGAAGAAAAGAAGGAATGGATTGTCTTTTAAAAAGAGAGATAGGCTCGGTCTATGAAAGAACAAAAGAAAGAAAGAAAGGGGGAAGAAAGAAAGGAAACACTCAGTCCAATAAATAAATAAATAATAATAAAAGAAAAAACGGTTATAGTTTAGTAAAAGAAAGAAAGATTAATGGATTGTTATGTTTAAAGTGAACCACCTCAGAATAAGCAGGAGTTATTTTACACATTTACAGATCATTTATGTAGATTTGTGCTGGTTGGTCTAAACTGGTGTGTCCATGTGTAGTTGTCCATAGGAGAACACCACTTATGAGTTACACTGCTTGGGAATCACTTCTACAAATATATCTTTACAAGTTACTAGAAAGGATAGCAAAAATTTTCTCGGATCATATGACCTTAAGGCACCCCTTTTTAATCTCTATTAAGAAAGGACATGTTTTTCATTTACACCGTCAATATCCGGTTGTTTATTAGGGGTTATTGGTTAGGGTTAGGGGTTAGGGGTTAGTTTTATAATTTAAAAAAATTGTCTGTTAAAACAACCGGATATTGACGGTGTAAATGAAAAACATGTCCTTTCTTAATCGAGATTAAAAAGGGGTGCCTTAAGATCATATGGTCCATTTTCTCTGCTGTAATAAATGCTTGTGGCGGATTCTTTGATGAAAATGAAATATAAATTGTCTCTAATTGAAATTATAATTATTCTATATTCCCTTTGATTTAAATTATTGCATCATGCCTCTTTATTTTTGCATAATTACATGCAAACATAGAAAAAATAAATTTCTTTCTTTAAAACTTGGTTTATTTTTTAAGTTTAGAGGAAAATCAATGTAATTCCAAACTTTTGGTTGGCAGCGTGTATACATAAGATAATTTACATAATTAGATATCTGACAATATGGTTATTTTTATTTTTATCTAATGGCATGTCGACTCTTGCTGGGTTATTTTATACCAAAGTGATTTTGTTGTATACCCCTTTGTTGGGTATATGTTATAGGTGATACACCCTATTGACCAATGGAATGCGCCGACAGGTTACTATAAATAAACAGGGATAATTGTGGCTTAGCAGTAAGCCAATGCAAGCAAGGTAATACTCTATTGTCGGACGTAGTTTTCCACATCTCTCTATTGTATTTGTCTACTTTTTGTTAATACATTTTTCTACTTTTGTTACCCGTCGTTTTGTTCTTATTTGACCCCTTAAAACCTCACAACAGTATATATATGAGAAAAGGTGAGAGGTTTTATGAGATACATGAGGGGCATGTGTATATGAACCCCGCATTTTTAAAGTCTTTTCTCTTGTTGTTACGTACTGAGGTTTTCACGGTACCAAATCATGTAATGTTGTATACCCTTTTCTTACTTCTTACTTCTAGTCGTCTTCTCTTCTGGCCGGCTTTGCTATTCTGATCGTCTATCATCTTGGTCTGGTCTAGCGTCTGGTGTTGACTTGGTATATCTTCTAAGGTCTGGTCTTCTATGGGATTTTGGGTCTGGTTTTCCATGCTAGGGATTTCTCCTTATCAGAAGCCATGTGTCATTGTTAGTTTTTAGTAAACACAATGTTCTTTATTCGGTAAGTCCCCAACCCAGACATAACATAGCGCACGTATGCAGAGTTACAGTTTTAGACAGAGGGTCATGGCCGACTGCTCTATCTGACGTCTAACTGCAAACTGGGGACTCTGAAAAAGGTCCCATGTGACTTCACATATTTGTCGGGCTTCTGTAATTTTCCATAGAAGGACCCGGCCATGGTATGAAAGGGGTCCTCCCCTCAGAATTACAGGGGATTGACAATAATCTTATGCAACCGCATAGATTATGTAACATTGTTACTTACTTGAGTAGCTGGCTTTTACTTTGGTCCGTCTCTTGTGTAGCTGGGAAATTTCTAAAGATGCTGGCCTGACTTTATTTCTTCTTCTTAAAGATGCTGGCCTGCAGAAGCTTGTTTGCTTTATTAAAGACGACATAAGATGTATATTTTAAGTGATCCCATCTTTCTATTTTCAATCAGAAATCACAACCACAAAAAAGACAATGTCTACATCATCGTGTCTTTTGCTGAACTAATTACTAATTATTTCTCTGGATTTTTTAGATTGGGCTTGATAATTTATATTATTTCGATTATTCGGACTATTGTCCTCATCTTTATTGTCATCTGTACAGTTTCTGCCGGATGTGGCCTCTCGCGTGCGCCTTGCTTGGCAGGGTGTTGCTTCGGCGGGTCATGGGATTTCACGTNCGACGCTTATTGAGAGTAAAATCTCGAAAGCAATTTTGACCTGAGGAATATTGACTTACATTTTCTTCCCCCAGAAGAAAATAAAGAAAGGCGGGACTCCCACCCCACCACACACACACACAATATTATATATATATATATATATATATATATATATATAATATACACACACACACACAAGATATATATATATATTATATAAATATATATATATATATATATTAATTAGTTTTGCCTCCTATTGTAAGAACCATAATTCTTGTACATTGTTGAGACGCTTAAGTGACTTTTATCATAAATAAATATCGCCTAGACAGCAGAACAATTTTGATTAAAACCAGCTCTTTCAAATACAACGCAAAGGAGTCAGACGAAGATGTAAAATATGTTTGAAGAAGGGATGCCTGGTTGAATATCATTTCCTCGTACAGAATAAATTCAAGAACAATTCAGAATGCCCGTAATAACAAGAATATTTATTCCTGAGGAAACTTAACTGGAATAAATTGCCTCTCTCCAGCAACATGAAAGAGGGTTTGAGAGACAAACATTATTCCAGTGACGAGAAAGGCAATATTAGGAAGAATGGCTCAAAGAACAGTCAACAGAATTTATGAGGCAGTGATACATGCTCTCATTGAAAGGTGGAACATTCATTTCAATTTACATATTGGCGAACGTGTCCGTGGATTACTTATTTATTATAATATACTCCCACTTTGGTCAAATGCTTTTAAATAGGGATTAATTGCAGGTTAGCCGTTCTGGCGTTTAGCTAAACCTCGCTTTTTTTACATATGTTTGAGCCTCTAGTGAATTCATTTCCGCTTAGAAATGTAGCGATAAATATTCTCCTATATTTGACAGCTGCCTCTGACCGTACGGTAAGAGATTGGCGAACGAAAGTCATTCGGCGTCCAAACCCGCCAGGGTAGCAAGTAATGTATAACCACACTGATGAGAGGTATACCTCAAAACACGTCTTTGGATTACTTATTCATATAAATATATATATAATATATATATATAATATATATATAGAGAGAAGAGAGAAGAGAGAGAAGAGAGAGAGGAAAAGAGTAAGTTAATGTTAAGATATAATTGTGATGATAATCTCAGTTAGAATAGTGTAGACACGAGTCAATGGGCTTGCTGACGATCATAGGACCAAGTTTTTTGATCGTGTCTAAACTACCAATATATCAGGATTCAGATTGCAGGGAAATTGTTCCATATTTCTTACCCACGCAATACCCAATATACAGAAAACAACAAGAAGACTTAAACGTCTACACTTGAAAATTATAAAGAAATACACTGCGGCCTTGAACAAAACCTGCTTAGGATAATAACTTGCTGCCAAAATACAACAATGTATCCTCTCTCTCTCTCTCTCTCTTCTCTCTCTCCTCTCTCTCTCCCTCTCCTCTCTCTCTCTCTTGTTAGTTTGTATTTGTTGTGGCATCTTCCGTTTCACTATGTATCTCTCTTCTCTCTAAAAAAAAAACAATTAAACAGACACACACACACATACACATATCAGTTAACCAATCCTCAACAATCCAACTTTCTAGACCAACACCTGTGTAACCACCATCCACCATTCTGACACTCCCCATCTAGTGAGAAGAAGAATCCACTAACCACCCCCAACCACCCCTCTCCCTACTGACGACCTTCTGTTCAGCATTTTAGAATGTCCATCATTGAAGCAAGACTATATCCAAGCCTGAGATGTCTAATTAAGAGACCGAAACGTTGCATCGTCGACAATAAACATCCAGTCCATAACATCCCGTGTTGTCTACCTTCTCCGCATACTGTCGATTAACCTCCTCGCATTTCTCCCATATATATATATATATATATATGTGTGTGTGTGTGTGTGTGTGTGTATATATATATATGGAAATACGGTAGGAAATAAATCCGACAATATGAGAAGAAAATATTTTCAAAAATATAACAAACACAGGATGTTACGATCAGAGGAACAATTTATGTGTCAATACTTAAGTATTACGGTATTAAACCATCTTCAGGACACTGTTTTTGTGAGGATAAAATGAAAGTGTAAGTGTATAGTGAATGTGAATATGATGTTATTAACTTTTATTTTATACGTTTCTGCATGCGTCATCCTATGATCTTCACTTTCCATTTTTGCAAATGATCACGTCATCAGTTTCGTGAGGACAAAATGAAAGATGTTAAGTGTATAGTGAATGTGAATATGATGTTATTAACCTTTATTTTTTATCTGCGCGTTTGTTTACGAAAGCTGATGACGTGATCATTGTGCAAAAATGGAAAGTGAAGATCATAGGATGACGCATGCAGAAAACGTATAAAAAATAAAAGTTAATAACATCATATTCACACATTCACTATACACTTAACATCTTTCATTTTATCCCTCACAAAAACAGTGTCCTGAAGATGGTTTAATACCGTAATACTTAAGTATTGACACATAAAATTGTTCCTCTGATCGTAACATCCTGTGTTTGTTATATTTTTGAAAATATTTTCTTCTCATATTGTCGGATTTATTTCCTCACCGTATTTCCATTATATATATATACACACACACACACACACACACACACATAATATATATATATATATATGGGAGAAATGCGAGGTTAATCCGACAGTATGCGGAGAAAGGTAGACAAACACGGATGTTATGGAAACTGGATGTTTATTGTCGACGATGCAACGTTTCGGTCTCTTAATTAGACCATCTTCAGACTTGGATATAGTACTTGCTTCAATGATGGACATTCTCAAAATGCTGAAACAGAAGGTCGTCAGTAGGAGAGGTGGTTGGGTGGTTAGTGGATTCTTCTTCTCACTAGATGGGATGTCAGAATGGTGGATGGTGGTACCACAGGTGTTGGTCTAGAAAGTTGGATTGTTGAGATTGGTTAACTGAATATGTGTATGTGTGTGTGTGTCTGTAATTGTTTTTTTTTAAGAGAAAGAGAGATACATAGTGAACGGAAAGATGCCAACAAATAACAAACTAACAAGAAGAGAGAAGAGAGAGAGAGAGAAGAGAGAGAGAGAGAGAGAGAGAG
>CM042161.1:275658-303158 GCA_023376005.1 Doryteuthis pealeii | reverse complement strand
AAGAAGAAGAAGGAAGGAGAATGACAGGGAGAGAGAGTGAGAGAAGGCAAAATAACAGAAGAATAAGAAGAGCAGAGAGAAGAAGAAGAAGAAGAAGAAGAAGAGCAGAGGAGAGAAGAAGAAGAAGAAAGGAGAGAGAGAAGAAGAAGAAGAAGAGAGAAGAAGAAGAAGAAGAAGAAGAAAAGCAGAGGAAAGGAAGAAGAAGAAGAGAAGAAGAGAAGAAAGAGAGAGATGAAGAAGAAGAAGAAGAAGAAGAAGAAGAAGAAGAAGAAGAGAAAAAGAGAGAAAGAAGAGAGAACAGGGAGAGAGAGTGAGAGAAGGCAAAAAGTAAGAAGAAGAAAAGAAGGAAGAAGAAGAAGAAGGGAAAAGAGAAGAGAAGAAGAAGAAGAAGAAGAAGAAGAAGAAGTAGAAGAAGAAGAAGAGAGAAGAGAGAGGAAGAAAAGAAGAACAGGGAAGAGAGAGTGAGAGAGAAGGAAAAATTTAACAGAAGAAGAAGAAAGAGGAAGAAGAAGAAGAAGAAGAAAGAAGAAGAAGAAAGAAGAAGAGCAGAGGAGAAGAAAAGAAGAAGAAGAAGAAGAAGAAGAAGAAGAAGAAAGAGGGAATGAAGAAGAAGAAGAAGAAGAAGAAGAAGAAGAAGAAGAAGAAGAAGAGAAAAGAGAGAAAGAAGAAGAACAGGGAGAGAGAGTGAGAGAAGGCAAAAAGTAACAGAAGAAGAGAGTGGAAGAAGAAGAAGAAGAAGAAGAAGAAGAAAGAAGAAGAAGAAGGGAAAGAGAAGAGAGAAAAGAAGAAGAAGAAGAAGAAGAAGACTACAAAGAAGAAGAAGACTACAAAGAAGAAGAAGAAGAGAGTAGAAGAAGAAGAAGAGAGAAGAGAGAGGAAGAAGAAGAACAGGGAGAGAGAGAGTGAGAGAGAAGGAAAAATGTAACAGAAGAAGAAGAAGAAGAAGAAGAAGAAGAAGAGCAGAGGAGGAAGAAGAAGAAGAAGAAAGAGGAAAGAAGAAGAAGAAGAAGAAGAAGAAGAAGAAGAAGAAGAAGAAGAAGAAGAAGAAGGAGGAAACCAGTTAAAATTGGTGAAAAGAATTTAGACCATCCAGACAACAGTATTGTTGAGATCAGCAAGATTACCCAGAAGAATCTTGGAGACCTGGGAAGACTTGTCACTCAGACTCCAATGAAAAACCATCAGCCTATAATAATAATAATAATAATAATAATGCCCGAAGGGCACATCGGCTGAAACGTTGTGTTGGTAACAATAAAGATGAGAACAATAGTCTGAATAATCCAGATAATCCAAATTATCAAGCCTCATTTTAAATATTCAGAAAAATATAAAATCCTTATTTGTCTTGTGTTCTCATTTTACTAACACTATGAGTCGACTAACCCACACCACTGCAAGTTGTCATAAACCTTCCAGTTTAAAAGCTTATTTAACACATTGTTCATATATATCTTGATAAACATAGCTTTAGCCTTGATACTTTTTAACACATTTCTTGAAGAAAATTAACGTTTCATACATTGTTCATGTCAATTTTAGTAAATTCAGCTTCAGCCTTGATACTTTTATTAACACACCTTGTATTTTGAACAAAATTGTTCACATCTATTTTGATAAATATAGCTTGTCGGGATTAAAATGAAATTAAAAAAAGACAATGCCCCCCCCCCCCAAAAAAAAAACAATCTCCCATAAACCTTTAGATAGAAACCCCTCCCCCGAGTATGTGCAGGAAAACCGACCCACTTCCTACCTCGAAGATAATCACTCGGCCACTCGAACTAGGGCCTTAACTGGAACCAGACATTATTACTGGACAGGAAGAAATTTCCTCTTCACAAGGTAGCAATGACCCGTGAATAAAGCCTGAATACTAAGACTACACTTTGTCTTTGTCTCTTCCTTTTCTTTCCTTTAATTGCTTTTCAGCTTGACCACCAAATATTAGATATACCGGAAAGTTCTGTCTGCTTTTCTTTAACCAAACTAAAACACCAGATTAAATCTATACAGCTGTTTTCAAGGTCAAATCAGATGCCAGATACTCAGTTAAACTTCACATTTAGTTAAATCTACTGCTGTTGATAGTTTAAAAACATATATGCAGTGAAAAACATAACCGCTGTCTGTCCAGAAGGTGTGAGTATTAGAAACTGCCGTAGGTGGTTTTTGAAATTTAAAGAAGGCAATTTCGACCTTACTGATGGCCTCGATCGGGGAGACCCAGTCTTTTGGATGATGAACTTTTGAAAGCTGCAGTGGAAGAAGATCCTCGACAAACAATCAGAACATTGTCCCAAAGACTTGATGCACCTTGGTCTACTGTTCAGGAGCATCTGAAAAAGATTGGAAAGGTTTATAGAGAGGGTGGGTGGGTTCCTCATGAAATCTCTCCAACCAACAAAGCAATGCAGGCAACAAAGCTGCAATAGTCGCCTTTTAAGGAATGAAAAAAAAACGCCTTTCCTGGATCGTATTGTCACTGGAGATGAAAAATGGATTGTCTTCAACACTAATAAATGAAAAAGACAATGGCTTTCAAAAAATAAAATTCCTGTACCAACACCTAAACCTGATCTGCTTCAAAAGAAGGTAATGCTGTGTCTTTGGTGGAATCAAAAAGGTGTGGTTCACTTTGAGTTATTGGAACAAGGAAAAACAGCAAGGACTCTAGACCGTTACTGTCAGCAATACGAACGTCTGAATGCTTCGCTGTGTAGAAAATGTCCTACTTTAGTGAACAGAAAAGGAGTCATTTTGCAACACGATAACGCTAGACAGAATTCTGCCAAACTCAAGAAAAAATAAATTCCTTAGGTTGGGAAAAATTCTTCCTCACCCTCCATACTTGCCAGACCTAGCTCCATCAGATTTTCACTTATTCCGTTCTTTAGAGCATTTCATCAGTGGAAAAAGATTCATAAATGTTCACAAGGTTGAAGCGGAGTTGAATTCCTTTATCTCTTCCAAAGATGTTAATTTTTAATGGATAATACAATTTCGTTTATAAACTCATGTTTTCTATTTAACACATAGATGGGACCCTAACAGGTACTACCACTCCGGGTCAGAGTGGACCAGGGAGCAATGGTGATGAAGGGGTGCTCCACATTGCGCAAACCTCCAGAACTGGAACCTCACCGTCACCATTGCTCCCTGGTCCACTCTGATCCGGAGTGGTAGTACCTGTTAGGGTCCCATCTATGGGTTAAATAGAAAAATGTATTTATAAAAAAATTGTATTATCCATTAAGAATTGATTTATTTCAAAACTTTATCGGCATTAAATGACCCACTGAGGTTGATATGCCGTAAAACAAATCAAACCAAATCAGCTTCAGTCTTGATTTTTTAAAAACACACCTCGTATTTAAAGAAAAAACATTCATAGTTCATTTCTGTCTTGATAAATACAACTTCAGTCTCGATACTTTTTGAACACACCTCATATAAATATGCAAGCAAACACACACACACACACACACACACACACACACACACGTACATTTAAATTTTTATGATTTTATGCGTTCGTGTATTTTCATATGCATTTAAGTGCGTTTCTGTATATATAGAAATATATGTGTGTATGTGCATATGTGTTCGTATGAGCATGCTAGTGCGTGCGGTGTATTCTCAAAATACAGCACACTCACACACATGCTCACACGTGTGATGTATTCTGAGCTACACAATTGCAGAATTTACTGGCTCTACTTTCTTTGCAATTTCGATGACCTTGTCACAGAATATCAGCAACATTTTGAAATCTAAAATCAGGAACGAGAATTTAAATCAAATTTGAAAATGGGGTTAATTGGAGTTAAAAGGAAATAATTGAAAAAAAAAATTAATTTATATCTGATAATAGTAACACAATTTTGAAATTAATCTTATTCATCAAAAACATGTATTCCCACAAAAATTGACAAAAATAACATTAAACATTCACACACACACACATACACACACACACACACACACACACACACACACACACACACACACACACACATTATTTTTATGGGAGGGATCATACTTTATTATAAAAATGAAGAGGAAAAAAGAAAAATTCAGGGTTCATTCGACTGAAACATTTTTTTAAATGAACTTTCAGTAACGATTATATATCAAAGACAAAGTGCAATTCGTATTATTTGAATTATTCGGACTATTGTCCTCATCTTTATTGTTCAATCCTGACCAGGGTGATAATAACATAGGTTAATTAACACAGCTTAACACGTGTAATTTGTCATGATTAAGGGAATGAGAACAGTCTACGACCGTGGATTAAATAAAGGGTTCGGTTCGAAGTTCCAAGAAGCCTCCCGAGTTCGACAAGTAGATTCCAAAGTTCGAGATGGTTTTCGAGTCCGCGAAGAAATACCTGGAAAAGGCTAGAGGGCACATCGACCGAAACGTTGTGTAGATCACAATAAAGATGAGGACAATAGTCCGAATAATACAAATTATCAAGCCTCATCTCGAACATTCAAAGAAAAAGTGCATTTCATTTAAAAAGGGGTGACAAATGGTGAAAATGGAGAAGGAAGAGACAAAATTTATTTATTACTATCTCAACAATTTGGTGACTTCCCAAATATGATTAACTGATATTTGAGCCTCCGCTATATATATATATATATATATATATATATATAATTTAAGTTTTTGCGTATGCTTCTAAATTATTTATCATTAATCAATGGCAAAATTAATGAATGGATGAAACAAGAATGAATGAAATGATAGGGATAAATGAAAAATCCTTTCCAAGGGACCCCTCCCAATATATATATATATATATATATATATATATATATATATATATATATATTTGCGCGCGTGTGTGTGTGTGTGTGTGTAATATACTCGCAGTAAGAAAAAAATCGACAAATAATTTGTTAGTAAAAATATACTACTAATCTTCACCTGGGGACAAAATGAAACAAAGAAAGACTAAGAAGGTCGCAAGTGAAAAGGGGATAGACTCCCTCGCTGATTGGCTGATACCGACCTTAGGCCGCCCCGACAACTTTTATATATATATAATATATATATATATATATAAGAGAGAGAGAGAGAGAGAGAGAGAGAGAGAGAGAGAGAGAGAGAGAGAGAGCAAATAATAAAGTTATTCCTAATGAGTTAGATATACCTATTAATATTTTCGCTTAGTAGCTCATCAGGGGTAAGAATCTGGCTAAAAAGGCTTGGAGCAACCTTACTTTTATTACAAAAACTAATCCCACAGTGGTCCAAACAAATTAGCACCCCCCCCCCCAAATAAACACCTCCAAATAAACCTCTTTACACATTTTATTTATTTTATTTTCCTATTTCTATCTTTTTCCTATTCTATATCCTAAATCCCCCACCCATTTCATTTCTCGCAATCATATATTGTATCGCCACTACCCCCCACCCCAATAAATGAAAACCCAATATGCCAACGACAGCCGGTATTCCTTTGTCTCGAAGACAAGCAATTGCCGTGTAACATTTGGATGTACTAATCACCCTTTTCCACTATCATATTGTCCACGTGTCTGAGGATAAGCAATTTGCAAGATTTCTGCTGAGAAATGACGACTTCAACTTTAGAGTAAATGTCGATTCGTGCCGGATAGTTGGAGAGCGTGACAAAATCGAATAACTGGCTGTAAGGAGAATATTTCTTTATTTTACAATTTGCAACGTCCGTAGCGATGATACAACAATTGGCACTTACCGAGAAGGCACAGTCTTTGTCCCAGTCACCGGTCAGAACATTCTGCCACTCCTAACGACATCCTTTGGGTTTGACGTTCAGAGAAAAGTGTAGCATAATGGACCTAGGAACACCATATTTGTGGCCTTGTGCCAGACACAGAGAAACCTTAATAGGATGTATCATGATTGTCAGACCTTACGGAGTGGGGAAGCAATGTAAAACTAATTATCACCTTTGAGTCTATTCGGAGCCATTAAGTCTGGGATTATGCTAGTAAAATTTAGTTTAATCGGTTTGTCAGAAGAAAGGATGGTTGACCCGTCGACCTCTTAAGTGACACGTGTAATTTGGTAAAAAAGTTAGTACGTTCGAAAGGTTCGAGAAGATTCTAGAATATTCCACTTCGATTTCTATTTAATGAGGGAACCTTAGATTTTGAATCAGTTGAGTTCCGGGAGACCGAGGGAGAAAGGTCAGTTGAGTTTGGTTTGACCGAGCTGGTGAGAGGCGAGCGACTGGGGTCCTGGAATGCAGATATGGTGTCGCTGTGTGAAACCTGAGAAGTAATATTGTACACTGCACGAAGTAAAAACATACCTAAGCCTGATAATTGGTACTGACCGTTGGAACGAAGTTAAGAGCATCATTAGAAACATATGTAAGGAAGCTGACTATCTCTCTCCCTCAATAACTTTCATTAAGGAAATAAAATTCATGAAAAACAAGAGGTACTGTTCATCACCTTTATTTACTACACGCCAAAGAAATCGTAATGGGATTCATGAATGAAAGCCATTAAACAAACAAACGGGAACAGATACTTGACTGGAGATATATACTTGTCAACAAGTCAATTGGCCGTAACGAGGAGCACGCGGCCTGTGTAAGTTGATACTCACCCGCTTGATACTGACCAAAGAACTACTAGATTCTGCGAGTGTGTGGAGTTGTAAACAAACCCCAAGAAGTTCCACACCTTATGAGAAAGACGACGGCCACATAACTTAGATACGAATTAGTGCCGTGAAAGAAACGAACGCCGTACGTTACGTATCGCTAATTGATGCCATAACGTTACAAAAGATTCCGGGGTCTGTCCGTAAAACTGCACGAGGGACAAAATTGCGACATATTTCCAAACCGGTCACTTCAAGATCGACGGCCGACAATGATAAGACACCAAAGCTATCAGTGAGATCTTCATGGAGAGTTCGCATCTCAGTAAGGTAATCCCGTTGCGTGTTCGGATCCACTGCCAGAGATGTGGCAGTGTACATTAGGAACTTTAACTAGGGAGACGGAGTTTGCCCATATTTTAGCGAATTGCGAATGGTATTCGAAATGTCGAAAAATGTTTTATGATAGAAGTGAAATAAATAATATCCGTATCAATATATGATAGATATTAACAATATTTGTATTTACATATCAAAGGCATAGATTTCCAAATGTAAATGTCAAATTATAAGTTTCTCTTTGGTTGGTTTGATTTTACGGCATGTCAACCCTTGTTGGGTTATTTTATGCCGAATACATTTTGTTTTATTCTTTCTTGTTGTGTATCTAATTTTATTTTTCGAACACATTTTTAATACTCATTTTTGGATCTATTTAACGCATAGAAGGGAGTCTAACTGGTACTACCACTCCGGGGAAAGGTGGACCTGGGAATAATGGCGATAAAGGGGTATCCACATTTCTCAGACTGTTGTATACCCTTTCTTTACTTCTATCAATTTTCTGCTCATCTTTGGTATCTTACATTCTTCTTCTAGCGTCTGGACTTCGTCTTGCTGGTTGGTCGTCCTTGATTCATTTCTTCTTCTAGGTCAGTCTTGTTGCCAAGACATTCATCAACCACAAAACCATATTATTTATTTAAACCTTTATTTACTTAACTGAACATATTTCTCTAACTAACACAACGCAGTGAGCTCCAGCTAAGGCCTTATCTGCCTGACGTCCAAGCTGAAACTGAGAGCCAACCAGGTCCCACGTGACTTCACGTATTTCGCGGGCTTTCTGTAATATTCCATGGAAAGTACCGCCCGTGATATGAAAAGGGGCCATCCCTTCAGAAATACAGGAGGTTGGCAATAATCTATGCATAGATTATGTAACAAGAGTTCCAGAATTGGAACTTCACCACTAGATGCAGTTTAACATCATACCCAGGACACTAAGACCCTCAGCCACCGCCTTCTAGCACATATATGATAAAAAGTGTTGAGGGTTTGTTCGGATAATGTAGAAGGATTTATTGAATTAGTTGCCAGATATATATAATCCATGTGGCCCTCATGACAGACATATGTAATCCATGCGGCCCTAGGGGGCTATTCAATTTGTCACGCCTGTCATAAAGTGTTTTATGATACAATTCAAATAAATAATATTCATATCTATCTATGATAGATATGAATAGGATTTGACCGTACTAATTCTATTTACTATGACGATAACCGTTACAGCAAAGTTTCGTTATAAACTCTGATAATAAACACTCCATTTAGTTCCACAGAAACTATAAAAGCTACAAGAGGCACTATAACACCATTGGATAGAGCAAGTTTTCAGCTACAAAATGCTATTTTTTACACATAGTCATCACCACTATATATGCATTTTTTTCCTTCATCTTTTCATTATGTTTGATTGAAACAGTTTAGCGTTTATAGCTTCCGCGCGTTCACCTCCTCTCTCTTTCCCCTTCTCTCTCTCTCTCTCTCTTCTCTCCTCCCTCTCTCTCTTTGTTTCCTTCTTTGTTTATAACTATCACAGCTACAGGAGGCAACATAACATCATTGGATAGAGAAGGTTTTCAGCTACAAAACACTATTTTTTACACATAGTCACCGCCAATATATATGAATTTTTCCCTTCATCTTTTGATCATATTTGATTGAAACAGATTAGCGTTATAGCTTCCGCGCGTTCACCTCCTCTCTCTTTCCCCTCCTCTCTCTCTCTGTCTGTCTGTCTGTCTGTCTGTCTGTCTCTCTCTCTCTCTCTCTTGTTTCTTTTGTTTGTTTCTTTGTTATAACTATCACAGCGTCATAGCTTCCGCGCGCTCACCTCCTCTCTGTCTTTCCCCATCATCTCTCTCTCTCTCTCTCTCTCTCTCTCTTTGTTTCTTTGTTTCCTTCTTTGTTATAACTATCACAGCTACAGGAGACAACATAACACCATTGGATAGAGCAGGTTTTCAGCTACAAAACTCTATTTTTTATACATAGTCGGCACCACTACATACGAATTTTTTTTCCTTCAACTTTTCATTATGTTTGATTGAAACAGATTAGCGTTATAGCTTCCTCGCGCTCACCTTCTCTCTCTTCCCTACTCTCTCTCTCTCTCTTTCTCTCTCTCTCTCTCTCTTTCTCTTTGTTTCTTTGTTATAACTATCACAGCTACAGGAGGCAACATAACACCATTGGATAGAGCAGGTTTTCAGCTATAAAACTTTATACATAGTCGGCACCACCGGCTATGTATTTTAACAAGAAATAAAAAACACCATTTCTCTTCATGAATAGTATTTTTAATTCATTTTTTGCTCAATAGGTAATATAACACCATTGGATAGAGAAGGTTTTCAGCTACAAAACACTATTTTTTATACATAGTCACCACCACTGTATATGAAATTTTTTTCATCTTTTCATTTTATTTGATTGAAACAGATTAGCGTTATAGCTCCCGCGCGCTCACCTCCTCTCTCTTTCCCCTTTCTCTCTCTCTCTCTCTCTCTCTCTCTCTCTCTCTTTGTTTCTTTGTTATAACTATCACAGCTACAGGAGGCAACATAACACCATTGGATTGAGAAGGTTTTCAGCTATAAAACATTTTTTACACATAGTCATCACCCCTATACATGCATTTTTTCCTTCACCTCTTCATTATGTTTGATTGAAACAGATTAGCGTCATAGCTTCCGCGCGCCCACCTCCTCTCTCTTCCCCCTCTCTCTCTCTCTTTGTTTCTTTCTTTGTTATAACTATCACAGCTATAGGAGACAACATAATACAATTGGATAGAGCAGGTTTTCAGCTACAAAACTCTATTTTTTATACATAGTCGGTGGTGCCCACCGGCTATGTATTTTAGCAAGAAATAAAAAACACAAATTCTCTTCATGAATAGTATTCTTAATTTATCTTTTGCTTAATAGGCTATATAACATCATTGGATAGAGAAGGTTTTCAGCTATAAAACACTATTTCTCACACATTCCTTCTTTTGCTTGATAGTGCATGTTTTTTTAACGATTTTGAAGGAACAATATTCATTGCCAATATTCATTTAAACATTCAATTGATTTGTCAATGTCAATAATTTTTAAGATATTAAAATTTTCCCTTTTCAAAACGTCAGTAATTGCTGCTAGCAACTTTGATGTATCTAATATTAAGTTACATCCTTGCAATGTACGTGCGTCAGAGACAAAATGTGCAGAGCGAAATCTTTTTTTCTTCTTTGCATTAAATTCCCAAGTGCAGTGTAATGCACTTAAATTGGAGATATTGATTTGCAGAATTTCACAGATAATAACATTTTGCAAAGCTTGAATTATTTTGTTGTCAAACATTTGTGCGTATTATTGTCTTCCATAGATTATGCTGTTGTGTGAGGAGAACTTTTGCAGATTTCTGGTGCAGCCTTTTGGAATTTGATGTAATATTACCGGGAACAAGTTCGCCAAGTGTAAGATGTGACTCAAAGTCGCAACTTTGGGGGCATCCAGTGAGGATAGAACTCGCTATTCAATAGTAATGGATGTGCGAGATTAGATTGCTAACCATTACACCACGATGGGTCGCTCTTTTACGCAACCCTTTCACCACGGATAGGGTGTGACACAAGGTCGCAAGTATTAGGCATCCAACGAGGATCAAGCTCGCTATTCAGTAGTAATGGATGTGCGAGATTAGATTGCTAACCCATACACCACGATGAGTCGCTCTTTTACGCAACCCTTTCGCCACGGGTAGGATGTAACATAAGGTCGCAACTTTATGGCATCCAACGAGGATAGAACTCGCTATTCAGTAGTAATGGATGTGCGAGATTATATGTCTAACCAATACACCACGGATGGGTCACCATTTTACGGAACCCTTTTGCCACGGATAGGATGTGACACAAGGTCGCAAGTATTAGGCATCCAACGAGGATCAAGCTCGCTATTCAGTAGTAATGGATGTGCGAGATTAGATTGCTAACCCTTACACCACGGTGAGTCGAACTTTTACGCAACCCTTTTGCCACGGGTAGGATGTGACACAAAGTCGCAAGTATGGGGCTTTAAGCAAGGATTGATCTCGCTATTCAGTAGAAATGGATGTGCGAGATTAGATTGCGAAGATATCTAAAAATTAAAATATACATAACAATAATGGATCTGCGAGACTAATTTGCTAACCATTACACAACGTCCCCCTCTACTCAGGTGATGATGGGTAGCCTCTTCTAGTATCATATAAATAATAAACCTTATAGATCGTTTATAGTGACTTCTTTAAATTAGCTTATAAAACTTAAATCTATCTTAATAAACATGGACACTTCACGTGGTGTAATAGTTAGCAAGCTAGATTTTTAAGACCATTGTCAGTGAGTTCGAATCTCATTGGGCGCCCTATCCTTCTGGCCCTGTGCCACATCTAATCTTAATAAACATAGTAAATCAAAGTGAGCATAGATACATCTTTTTTGACCGGGGGCAACCAGTATTTATAAACTTGAATTGTTTTTGTTAAATCTGTGACTCTTCCATGCTCAAAGGAAAATATTAAACATGTCTTAGCGGTTGGACACACAAATTGGACACTTGCTTAGAACAAATTTAATTAAAAAAGATGATATTAAAAAATTAATAAATATTGTATTTATAATAAATCAAAGTGCGTAACCTTGTGGGGACACATTATATATATATATATATATATATATATATATATATATATATATAACGTGTCCCCACATTATATATATATATATATATATATATATATATATATATATATATATATCAACCGTCCGCACGATCAGGGTGTGACACAAGGTCAATTTCTTAAGCGGAGTTTAACAGGTTTGAATTCAGAATTTTCCTTCAAGACAGTTTTCCTAAGGTAAAAGAACCCAGTCTACCCTACTATTTACCCATAGCTGGAGGGAGAGAAAGTGGATGCATACCTTTCCCGATGATATTAGTGCTATGCGAAATGCAAACAGGATATATCATTATTATATATATATATATATATATATATATATATATATATATATATAATATGTGTGTGTGTGTGTGTGTGTGTGTGTGTGTACTCATTCACATACAGTACTGTTTCGCAGCTCTTCAGTGCGGCTTGACATTGCAGGCTGCCTCAGGCCAGGATCGAAACTCGACTGAGTCAGCCACTAGAACATCAGCACAACCCACTTTAGGGAAGGGAATTTTTACTGATATAAGAAAATTCAATCATACATAAATAATGGCTGCTAGAGACCATGCATATATATATATATATATACTTGGGAGAATATGTGCTTAATTGAAGTCAAACCTAATATATAATATATATATATATATATATATATATATATATAATATACGAAATTTGAAGAACTTGAAGGACAAAGGATTTATTTCTGCCATTCCACAAGAGTTCCTGGGAAGTTCAGTTGATACGATTCATATTACGATAAATATTACGTTCGTAAGGTGTTAATACACTTTATACAGTAAAAGATATATATATATATATTTATATATCTAATATATAAAACAGAGATTTTGGTATGTACGTGTCGACGTATAACAAAAAAACGGGAGGTCACTCAGATTCAAAATCTTGCATACACATTGATATCGTTCTAACTAAGAAAAATTCCAAATTTGGTTATTGATTTTTCTGATTAAGGGATTTAATCGATTAATCAAACAAAAATCAAACGATTTTTCGAAAGCCATAGCATAGCTGCTGCTGCTGCTAATACTTGGTCTATCAGCGGAGGCTCGCCTGACTGTTTATCAGCAGAAAGAAAGAAAGAAAGAAACAACGAAAATGTTAGCGACTCGCCTGGCTGTTTTAGCAGCAGAAAGAAAGAAATAAATAAAGAAAGAAAGAAACAATGAAAATGTTAGCGACAAACTAAATTTTAACGTAAAATAAATTCGTTTTTTTATAATTTTTCTAAATATTCATTTATATTTATCGTATGTTTTTGAAACTAACTTTTATTGTACAATGTACACACACTTAATTTAAATTGTTGTCATGCACAAAAAATTGTAGAAAAATGAAAATTGTTTCAAAACACAAGTTTACGGTTACATTTTTTTAAAATAAGATTTTAAATGTCAATAAAAATCAGTCACCAGTATAGGGTTGTATAAATGTAAATAAAAAAAAATGATAAAACGAGTTGTTTTGTAATTAATACTAATGGTTTAAAAAAAAGTCTTAATAGTTTAGAGAACTAATGAAGACGTTTTAAAATGTAAGCAAAAATAGATATTGCATTCTCTTTATCGTTAAGAACTAGATTTGAATTGTCATGTAGAAAAAATTCAAAGAAATAAATTACAATCTATTTCTAACTTATCAAGCAATTAAAAACTGAATTTAAAATTGTCCCCAAATACTATTATTATTTTCAAACTGGAGTTTCAGTGAAACTTTTCGTGAAAAGAAGAGAAAATAATCTTGCTCAATTTATAATTTGTACGAGTCTTTATCAATTGAATTATTTTTTTATAGCGAGTTAGAAAAAAATTATTTTGCTTCGGACAGCAAAAGTATGTTTTAACGAAAAATCAAATCTTATTCATATCGCAATCTTTTTATTCCTGTCTTTAAAATATTAATTTAGTTAGAAATGAAATGAAATAATCTATCTTACAAATATTTATTTGGTAAGAAAGAGCGAAGTAAAAAAAAACAATAATAAGCGCTTATTATTTATTAAATAAATAATAAGCGCTTATTATTGTTTAATAAATTTTATTTCGTTTATTTAATAAATATAATATAACTCAACTTTGTATATATACGAAAAAATTAAAAACAAAAGAATTTTAGAAAGAAAAGCCTTTTACAAAAATAGGAAGTTAAATTATAACTACTTATTTCGTAACTAAGTAAACATAGTTGTATTCGTATTGTAATAAAAATAAAACAAAAATTATAATAAAAATACGATGTAGTTAACATTTCGTATATAAACAAAACAGTGTATGATATGTTCTTACCTTAAACATAAAATAAAAATGATTTTAATGTACGTAACTTGAATGAGAAAATGTGTTCTTTAATTTATCATAATTCTAATGATAAATAAATAGGCAGATTTTTTTTTAAATTAAGGGCGGACCTGAACTTTTGGAACACCCCTCTAAAATTTTTGTTTTTAATTTTTTTTCTTCTTTCAATGGATTATTATCGATTGCACACCAATCTATCAGACTGTAAAAAAAAATTCAAAAAAGTTATTTATTTTTCGAGTTTTCAGGGGTGCTCAGTTTCCCGTATAAGTTTATCGTAAATTGAACCCCCTTATCGAACCGCTAAAAAGAAAATTTTATTTAAATATTTATTTTTCCTTCAATGGATTATTATCGATTACACACCAATCAATCAGATTTTTAAAAAATTCTTGAAAGTTCTTTATTTTTTGAGTTTTCAGGGGTGCTCATTTCCCCGTATAAGTTTATAGTAAATCGAACCCCCATATCGGAACTGCTCGAAAGGAAACTGGCGCAAATGTGTCAAAGTTAGGGTGGCCCAGAAAAAACAGAACCCAAATTATTTATTTATTTTCCCATTAAACTTACCTTAAACACCAACCCCAACACCAACCCCTAACCCTAACCCTAACCCCAAATCCTAACCCCCCTACTTGAATTTAACAGTTTTATTAAAAAATTTGTGGGTTCTGTTTTTTCTGTGTCACCTTAATTTTGATACCTTAGTGCAAATTCAGCCCAACTGTTAAGATAGAGCGGTTTCGATATGGGGGTTCGATTTACTATAAACTTATACGGGGAAATGAGCACCCCTGAAAACTCGAAAAATAAATAACTTTTTTTAGTTTTTTTTTTACAATCGGATAGATTGGTTTGCAATCGATAATAATCCGTTGAAAAAAAAAATAATTAAAAACGAAAATTTTAGAGGGCGTGGGGTTCCAAAAGTTCAGGTCCGCCAAATTAAGTCACCACTTTTTTCTCTTTTTTTTTTTTTTTAGTCCGGTCATGGACCGGGTACTTTAGCTATATATATTATATATATATGTGTGTGTGTGTGTGTGTATGTGTGTGTGTGTGTGTGTGTGTGTTCGAAATACGCCAGACTACACAGCGCAGGGTAGCGTCGTCAGTTATGTTATTGACTGGCTTCATAGGGGGGTTTCGGGTCTTCCAACATAATACCCCCTCAGCCAGCCAGACCCCGTTGGAGGCGATCAAACTCCAATACGCCACCCATGTGCAACGCCAACAGAAAAATGATTAGAATACGCAATCCTCGACCTCTTTATATCCGATTGGCCAATTCCACAGCCAATCATCGATAACGGTAGTTTTTATAATCAGAATCGTGCGACTGAGGAATTTTTTTTATTTAATAATATATTGGCATAGCTGGGATGATACTCTTGGAGCAACACTCAATAGGGAAATGAAAAACGCGTTGGATATGTGAGACAGAAAGGAATGTAAGTCGTAACAATTGAGAGGTCTGTTTTTTTTTTTCTTTTTTTTTTTTTTTTGTTTTCCATAATAGCAATATACACATTATTCCATATTCACTTTATATAGATGAAGTCGTCGGGGTGGCCTAAAGTCGGTATCAGCCAGACAGCGAGAGAATCTATATGTTACATAGTCTATGCGGTTGCATAAGATTATTGTCAATCCCCTGTATTTCTAAAAGGATGACCCTTTTCATATCACGGGCGGGACTTTCCATGGAATAGTACAGAAAGTCCGCGAAATACGTGAAGTTACGTGGGACCTGGTTGGGTCCTCAGTTTCAGTTTAGACGTCAGGCAGAGAAGATGTCCTGCCTTAACTGGAACTCACTGCATACGCGCGCTATGTTTAGTTACATGAAATGTTTAGTTAAGTAAAATAATAAGTAGATAAATGCTTAAGAAAATAACCCGGTTTTGTGGTTGGTGAATGTCTTGGTAACAAGACTGATCTAGAATAAGAAATGAGTTAAGTGCGACCGACCACCAAGAGAAGTCCAGACGCTAGAAGAGATGTTAGAAGAAGACGTAAGATAGAAAAGACGTCAGAAGAAGAATAGAAGTAAGTAAAGAAAAGGGTATACAACATATACTCTTTTCATTAGCGTTTGTATTTTAGCGTCTGAGACGAAACACCACGCCTACCACCAGCTCCTCACTTTACCGCACATATCCCTGTGCTACTTATTTGCTAAGTTGGCCGGTATCAAACCATGAACCTTATGGCTCCCAGCCGAACACTCTACCGACTGAGCTAAAGCTCTTATATTTTTTTAATTTAATGGCTGAGCTAAAATCCTTATAAAACTTTTAGTTTAATGGCTTTAAACCTCTTAGGAGTCAGTCCATAGTTCTAATGATTGAGCTAAGTCTTAACACAACACGAAAAATTATTTGGTTGAATTCACACAGGGATAAAAAAAAAAAAAGTTGTTCGATTTAAAATCTGTGAATAAATACCATGTGAAATGTTAACACTTGAGAGGATTACAAAATTTAAAATGTTACGGTAGAGAAAAAAAATAAAATCTAGGAAAGAAACCAGATTTAAATTTTGTTTGTGAATTTTCTTTTTATTTAATTCTTTCTTTCTTTCTTTCTTTTTCTTTTTTTTTAAAAAGATCCGAAGCCATAATTCAAATTTAAAATCACTATTAAATATCTTCAAGTGAAGTCAACATGATTTTTTGTTTATTTATTTATTTATTTACTTTTCTTTTGTTCTGTTCTTTTTACTTTTCAAGGTTATGAAAAGCAAATTTTCCAGGTTGGCGCTAAGAATCTATTGTAATCCAACAAAAAGGTTCTTCTAAACGGCCTGTGATCTTTTTCTTTTTTTTTTAATTTTTAAATCTTTAAATTTAAATTTGTTTTGTTTAGTGATTAGGAGAAGAAAAAAAAAACTGAACACGATTTTTGAATTTTGATTAGATAAAGCATTGTTAACAATTGTTATTTTATGTCTAGTATTTCTTTCATCTTTATTTTTATTGTTTATTATTATTATTATTATTATTATTATTATTATTATTTGTTGTTGTGAGGTTTTAAGGGGTCAAATAAGAACAAAACGACGGGTAACAAATGTAGGAAAATGTATTAACAAAAGAGTAGACAATTACAGTACAGAGAAGTGGGAAATACGTCCGGCAAATAGAGTTATGAGCTGACTCGCATTGGCTTACTCTCAAGCCACAATTGTCCCTGTTACTTATAGTAACCCGTCGGCACATTCCACTAGTCTTATAGGGTGTATTACCTATAACATTATTATTATTGTTTTATGAATTATATTCAATTTTCAGCTTTACTTTTCGTTTTTTTCAATCCATTACACAAGACCTAAAATAAGAGAAAGTAGTGATTATATTACACACACACACACACACACACACACACACACACATATATATATATATTGTAAAAACATATCTAAGGTAAGTGGATTGTCTCCCTTGGTCTACGTGCCTCTTCTCAAACCAACCAATCACAGGCCAGTAAACGAAGATAAGAATTCGTTCCCTTTACAAATATCAGCTCTTGAAGTCGGGCATGAAATACAACGCTCTCTATATTAAGCAGAGAGAAGCAGAGATAGTGAAAGGGCCGTAGTAGGTACGATAACTTACTAACTTTACAAGGACTCTGTTAAGTGGAATTGTATTGTTATATTTAGTTAATATTTCCCGCAGACAATACTATCGTTTGCAACCCACAAGTATTTGAATCGTAATTTCTTTTTTTGTAAATGTATTAACACGTTATTTGAAATTCCATATTGTGTTCATATGTTTTCTGTTTTAACCACTGTCTGTTCAACATTCGCGACGTAAATCTGCACAATATGTAGAAAAAGTGGAAGTAAATCTGAGAATATCTAATTTATAAAAAATGAAAAAAAAAATCATTTATGAGTGATGTTGAATAAGCCGACGCTACAGTGTTTCGGTTTGTTTAACAAACCTTCGTTAGGACCTTCGTTTGTTTGTAATAATTCCTTTCTCTTTAAACAAAACTTTTGTCATTTATATTATACACACACACACACACACACACACACACCCACACACCCACACACATATGTATATATGTGTGTGTGTGTGTGTGTGTGTGTGTATTGTTTTTTTGTTTTGTTTTGGTTGTCTTTCTGGGGTGCTTTGCAAATTTGTTGTATTTATATAGGCTGGGACAGCCAGGTATCTTTTTAGTGTGGTGTATCTGTTCCTTTCTTATTTATACCCAGGGTTCCCATTATTACTGGCCCCTATTGTAGCTTTAAGGTGCCATCTGACGGTAGGTGAGGCGCTCCACCACATCACTGCAAAATCAATCTCCCTGGTCTAGCACTAGCGAAAAGGGGATAGACTCCCACGCTGTTCGGCTGTAATCGACAATAGGCCACCCCGTTATTATTATTATTATTATTATTATTATTATTATTATTATTATTATTATAACGTGTGAAAAACTATATATTATATTTGTATATATATTTTATATATAAATATTCCTCCCTTTTAAGCATTTCTAGACTGGTTGACTAGTGTGGTCAACCAGTCTAGAAATTCTTGAAAAATAATAATAATAATAATAATAATAATAATAATAAAGTAGAATCTATTCTTGAGAATAAAACACATAAAGTCCTCGGGGACTTTGAGAGAAAGACGGATAACCTTATCCCAGCCAGAAGACCAGCGAGACCTAGTATTGATTAACAAGAAAAAAAATATCAACTGATAGATTTTACAGTCCCAGCAAAAACAAAGAGTGAAGACGAAAGAAAAAGAAAAGATGAATAAATACCTGAACCTTGCTAGAGAAGTGAAAAAACTGTGGAATATGAAGGTAAAAGTGATACCTATCGTAGTTAATGCACTTGGAATGACTCCCAAAAGTTTAGAGAAAAAGAGGAACGGTAAATTAGAGGAAGAATAGAATAGAGAATAAACACAAACGAAGCAAATAATTTTTAACATAACAACATGACACACTCGTTCAAGATACCGACTAGCACTAACTGATGCTGCTTGGGTAGATTCGGCAAGCCGTTCGGTCGTCTTCAGTTTGCCTCAGCAGTCATTCGCATGACTTCCGTTTTAGTTTGGTTTGTTTTGTTTTACGGCATATCAACCTCAGTGGGTCATTTAATGCCGATAAAATTTTGAAATAAATCAATTCTTAATGGATAATACAATTTTTTTATAAATGCATTTTTCTATTTAACCCATAGATGGGACCCTAACAGGTACTACCACTCCGGGTCAGAGTGGACCAGGGAGCAATGGTGATGAAGGGGTGCTCCACATTCCCCAAACCTCCAAAACTGGAACCTCACCATCAGATAGAGTTTAACGTCATTCACAGGACATGTATACCCGCAGCCACCGCCTTCTAGCACCCATATGATAAAAAGGGGTTGAGGCTTGCCATTGGTAATTGAAAATAAAGTGGTTGATTACGGGTGTAAGAGCGTTACGCGCGTAAAATATACGCACTATTTTCACCATAATGCAGAAATTTACAAAGATTCGATTCACACAAATGAACATATATATGAATGAATTGGCATTCCCTTCATTTCTTAATAGGCGCGTTGTCTTGATGAAAAGCGGCTAATATGCTGCTTGGAAACCAATGGTAACAATTGCACCTTAAATGTATTGTACACTATAACGGTACAATATGAATCAATCTGTATCTGGTCAAGGCTCAAAAGTCTTCAGTCTTTTTATTTTGCTAGTACATACTACATTGCCCTTTATATATGTGTAGATTGTCAAATAGAAACATATTTGAAGACATGTAACTCCTTTATAGGAACATTGTGTCAAGGATAGAGCCCTATGAAATGGACTCATCGACCGAAGTTCAGAACCCGAACGAGGCTGTTGGCATCTAACATACGCTAATACCCTTTGGAAAGGTATGAATCCAACTACTCTCCCTCCAGCTAAGGGTAAATAGTAGGGTAGAAAAAAAGAAGAAAAAAAGAAAAAAGAATGAAGAGAGAGAGAGAGAGAGAGAGAGAGAGAGAGAGAGAGAGAGAGAGAGAGAGAGAGAGTTAAATCAAGATTATTATTTATCACATATTGAATATTTAGCAATAGCTCTTAAGTAAACATATCAAATGTTGTAATAATTAAATTATCATACTGTGACAGTAATGCTGATAGCTTTTTGATTTTAATATATACCTCCAATATAAACATTATTATTATTATAATTATTATTATTATTATTACTTTAAATTTTTAACAAACCACCATAATTAATAATTAGGGTAGTTTTAATTAATTGGTAATTAATTAATAGATTGCCAATCAACCCATAACACAATAGTGTTACATTAAGTAAACATATCAAATGTTGTAATAATTAAATTATCATACTGTGGCAGTAATGCTGATAGCATTTTGATTTAATGCGTCCTTGGACGCACATATTTGCTTTGAATGAGTCCCCTAGAAAATTTATGGGTCTCAACGAAAGACGTCTAACTCCTGATACACGGAATCACCATTCCCGTGTGATTACGTAACATCAAGAAACGGTTTCTAAAGATCTTATTATAATGGAGATTGTGGGTTTGTCTGTCTGTAACCGAAACTATATTACTATACAAGTCACAATTCCCTTTGTTATTTACATCACAATCTCCATGATTTTATTTATATTTAAACCTCAATTATTAATAAAATTGCTTCACCTTTTTATTAGTGTTGTCCATATCTACATGATATTTTCCACGTACCCCACTTGTACGGGTCAGGTAGAAGGCCCTATTTATGTGGGACCACCCACAAACCGAAGCTCATGGGGTGGCGGGTGAAAAATTGCGTCGATCCCATCGGCATTCCCCCTCAAGGGGGCGCCTCAGGCACTGGGCAATAAACCCAGCCCTGCCCCTTTAAATCAAGGGGGCAGGTGTTGCCTGGGGGGATGGCCCCCTGGGATCGACGCCGTTAATTATTGCAATGGTCCAGAGGCCGAAGCCACTGTTGACCATATCTACATACAAATAACATGCAATTGTATTTATATATACAAAAAATAGCGGTTTACAGTGTGAATGGGAAGGTTAATTTGCATATTGATATTAAAAATGTGATTTTATTAAATATGTGCTTAGTATTATTGATTTCTAATTGTTTGGTTTTATTTTAATGAATATAAGCAAAAATCTCTTCAATGAATCTTAAATGAAATCCAATAATAAGAAAAAATAACTGTCATTTTATTCTTTATTTCCTGATTTAACTAAATAGTTAAATAAGTAAAATTCAGCAATGAAAGACGGGAGTGATGGAAGAGTAAGTTTCATTTCTATTTTTCTATTATACCCCCACTCTGTTACATATCTTTTTATCTGCCTTCTTATTAGACTTTCTAATTTAATACGATATTTCATTACATTAAAACTTAAATACTTGCACCCGGAGGGTGCATATATTTGCTAGTACTTATAAAGACTAATAAAATTATGAATGGATTTTTGTTTAACACTGACGTTATCTTATATAAATGAATTAGTATCTTTAAAAGTATGTGGAACATCTGTGTCACCCGGTGATGATCAGAGACTTATTGGCTGGAATTTGATTTTTTAAAATTATTTTACATATAAATAATTTAACTTTTCTAACAGACATACGTGTGAAACAAAATGCCAAAAAATAGATATATTCTTTTCTTCTTCTGCTGCGCATTTGTACTTAATAATTTTACATACTAATCTTATTATAATGGAGATTGTGTGTTTGTCTGTCTGTAACCGAAACTAAATCACTATTCAAGTCATAATTCCCTTAGTTATTGACGTCACATTTACCATGAATTTATTTTTTATTCAAACCTCAATTATTGATAAAATTGTTATACCATATTAATACTGTTGACCATATCCACCTACTAATAACATGTAATTGTATTTATATATACAACAAAATAGCGGTTTACAGTGTGAACGAGAAGGCTAATTTGCATATTGATATTTAAAATTTGATTTTAATAAATATAGGCTTAGTATTATTGATTTCTAATTATTTGGTTTTCTCTTAACGAATCTGAGCAAAGATCTCGGGGATACATCTTAAAAGAAATCCATAAACAAGACGAAAGAACTGTAATTTTATTAAATACTTCATAATCTAACTAAATAGATAAATTAGGAAAAAGGAAAGACGGGAGTGAAAGAAAATGATAGAAGAGTTAAATCTAAAGCTGTTCTATTTTTCGATTACACCCCCTCAGTTTATCATTTTCTAAATAGTTTATAATTTGATACAATATTTTATAACATCAAAACCTAAATACTTGCACCCGAAGGGTGCATATATTTGCTAGTAAATCTAAAGATACTTATAAATACTAATAAAATCATGAATGGATTTTTGCTTAATATTGAAATTATCTTTTATAAATAAATTGGTGACTTTAAAATATCTGGAATATTATTTCAATTGCAACACCAAGGAATTTACAGGTCCATTCACCCTGGTATATTTGTATGTCTCTATTCTGGTCTCATCTCTATCGTTGACTGTCCAAAAGTAAACGCGTTTAAAAAAATCACAAACTGCACTAAAAAACGAAACTCCTAAGATGAACGGATATTATAATTTCTTCTCTCTTTTTTTAATACCTTTCCGGTGGTAAACGCTCCTTTGTAGCGTTGGAAGTGGCAGTGCTGCCTTGAGCTACCGAAACTGTGTTATCACTGCTGGTTGGCGGCTGAGGAGGGCAGGGTGTCGCACGTGTTATCACACGTTTTATGTTGAAAAATATATGAAAAAAAGAGGAATTATTTCAGACAGTCTAATTGAGAGTAAAAATCGTGAAAGCAATTTTGACCCAAGGTATATTGGCTTAATTTTCCCCAAAGATGATAAACAAAAGAAGAGATTGATATAAAATGGTAGGGAGATAGATAGATATATTGATATATAGAGAGAAAAGAGGAGAAAGCGAGTGTACACACACACACACACACACACACAACATATATATATATATATATATATATATATATATATATATATATATATATATATATTAATAAATAAGTTATCCACAGACACGTGTTTCGAGGTTTCACCTCTTATTTATCAGAGTGGCTACACTTTAACAGTTACCTCTAACCGGGATTGAGACCTGAATGAATTTTCGTCTGCCAAGTCTCTTACCCATGCGGCCATTAGCGGCTGTCAAATATAGGAGAATACCAGATGTGTTTGTAAAAAAAATATCTACAGTAAAATTTAATGTTAGGAGTTTATAACTTTTTAATTTATTTTTTTTATCGAAGCGTGAAGCTTGTTGGCGAAAACCCGTGGAGACACGAGTGAACTGTGGGTAGGGGGTGTCAAAGAAACTTATGGATGGTCGGAGAAGGGGTGGCACTTGTAATATTTGCACTCTTGATCTACAATCAGAGAATATTGCCGTTAAGATTATTCAAATAAAAAGATAACAAACTTTTTTTTTCTTGTTATCTGTTACTCGGGAAACTATTAGGGCCACTTCCATTGCTATAATCACCCGCCGTGCCGCCTGGCATCTCCATTCTTACTACCGCTAATCTGAGCCGCCATGACAGGCAACAATATATTTAGCACCATCCTCCCCCAATAACAACACTCTCTCCCTTTCTCTCTTTCACTCTCTCTTTCTTTCTCACTTTCTCTTTCACTCTTTTTCTTTCTTTCTTTCTCTTTCTCTCTTTCTCCTTTTCTATCTGTCTTTCTCTCTCACTCTTTCTCTTTCTCTCTCTTTCTCTCTCTTTCTCTCTCTTTCTCTTAATCTCCTTTTCTCTCTCTTTCTTTCTCTTTCTCTCTCTTTCTTTCTCTTTCTCTCTCTCTCTCCCTTTCTCTGTCACTCTTTTTCTTTCTTTCTCTCTTTCTCCTTTTCTCTCTGTCTTTCTGACTTTCTCTCTTTCTCCTTTTCTGTCTTTCTGTCTTTCTCCTTTCTCCATTTCTCTCTCTCTTCTTCTCTCTCTCTTTCTCACTCTCACTCTTTCTCTTTCTTTCTTTCTTTCTTTCTTTCTTTCTCTTTCTCTCTTTCTCTCTCTTTCTCTTAATCTCCTTTTCTCTCTGTCTTTCTCTCTATCCTTTTCTCTCTCTCTCTCTTACTCTTACACTCTGTTTCTTTCTTTATTTCTTTCTTTCTTTCTTTCTCTCTTTCTCCTTTTCTCTCTGTCTCTTTCTCTATCCTTTTCTCTCTCTCTCCCTTTCTCTTTCACTCTTTTTCTTTCTTTCATTCTTTCTCTTTCTCTCTTTCTCCATTTCTCTCTGTCTTTCTCTCTCTCTCTCTCTCTCTCTCTCTTTCTCTCTCTCACTCTTTCTCTCTGTCTTTCTCTCTATTCTTTTCTCTCTTTCTTTCTCTCTCTCACTCTTTCTCTATCTTTCTTTCTCTCTCTTTATCTCTCTTTCTCTTAATCTACTTTTCTCTCTGTCTTTCTCTCTATCCTTTTCTCTATCTCTTTCTCTCTCTCTCTCTCTCTTTCTCTCTCTCTCTTTCACTCTTTTTCTTTCTTTCTCTCTTTTTCTTTCTTTCTTTCTCTTTCTCTCTTTGCCCTTTTCTCTCTGTCTTTCTCTGTATCCCTTTCTCTCTCTCTCTCTTTCTATCTCTCACTCTTTCTCTTTCTTTCTTTCTCTCTCTTTCTCTCTCTTTCACTTAATCTCCCTTTCTCTCTGTCTTTCTCTCTATCCTTTTCTCTCTCTCTCTTACTCTTTCATCTTTTTCTTTCTTTCTTTCTTTCTCTTCTCTCTTCCCTTTTCTCTCTGTCTCTTTCTCTATCCTTTTCTCTCTCTCTCTCCCTTTCTCTTTCACTCTTTTTCTTCTTTCATTCTTTCTCTTCTCTCTCTTTCTCCTTTCTCTCTGTCTTCTCTCTCTCTCTCTCTCTCTCTTCTCTCTCTCACTCTTTCTCTCTGTCTTCTCTCTATTCTTTCTCTCTTTCTTTCTCTCTCTCACACTTTCTCTTTCTTTCTTTCTTTTTTTCTCTTTTTCTCTCTTTCTCTCTCTTTCTCTTAATCTCTTTTTCTCTCTGTCTTTCTCTCTATCCATTCTCTCTCTCTCTTTCTCTTAATCTCTTTTCTTTCTTTCTTTTTTTTTCTTTCTTTCTTTCTCTCTTTCTCCTTTTCTCTCTGTCTTTCTCTCTATCCTTTTCTCTCTCTCTTTTTTTCTCTCTCTCTTTCTCTCTCTCTCTCATTCTTTCTCTTTCTTTCTTTCTCTCTCTTTCTCTTAATCTCCTTTTCTCTCTGTCTTTCTCTGTCCTTTTCTCTCTCTCTCTCTTTCTCTCTCTCTCTCTTTCTCTCTCTCCCCCCCCCTCTCTCTCTATCTATCTATCTATCTATCGGGCACTTGGCTCGGCAACCAACAAAATATTTTTGTCAATTCCGGATGCTTATCCCAAAGAAGCTTCTCGCCTTGTTAGATAAAACCCAAAATATTTTGCCAAAACACTTTAATATTGATAAATGAGCACCATTACGACACGGTCGGATCGTGGCTCATTTTAGGTGTTAGTATCAAATTTGTCGGTACTTTTAAGAAGAGATGGTCCCACAAAAGAAGTCGATCTCGTGTATAAATCGATCCTTGATTTAAGGCAGAGGTTCTCAACCGGGGTCCACATGGCACCTGGGGTCCATGTAATATTACTGTAGGTCCACACACATACACACATACGCGCGCGTGCGCACACAATACCGAATTGGGAGTCCACAATAATATTTTAGTGGTCCCTAGAGCAATTCTACTTGGAGGCGCATGGTTAAATGGACACGGCATGGTGAATGGACACGGCGATACGAGTTCAAATCCTGGACGAGGTTATTTGCATTTCACATAATTCTCTTGGGAAAATACTAATTTGACTATTCTCCCTCCAGCGATGGGTAAGTAGCAGAGCTACCCGGTGTTGTCGGGGATTTTAAAATGTTATTTTAAATCCCAGGCAACACCGGATAGCTCCCCTCATTATAAATAAAGCAGTTAACCAAAATAACAGGAGGTTGAATTGAAACAGACGTTGCCTTTTTCTGTAAACATTAATTCTCCGTGTAACTCATTATTTGCCTGTCTGTCCTGAAATTCCTTAGAGGATAAAACTTAATTACCGACGTGGAATTTTGGGCTGCTACTTTTGTTCGTCTGTCTGCTGAGACTGTACGTCTGCTACTGACTATTAGATATGCATTAGCTCTTTCGCACGAGTAGAAGCCGACACTTGTCAATTTCTTAAGTGGATTTTAACAGGTTTGAATTCAGAGTTTTCCTTCTCCTCCTCGGCTGCTTGTTTGAGCAAGATTAAAGAGTCAGTTCTCCCCTACTAATTACCCATAACTGGAGGGAGAATAGTTAGATGCATAATTTTCCCCAGGTTATTAGTGCTATAGGAAATGCAAACAGTCTCTTTCACGATTTGAACTTTGGTCGCTGTGTCAATTTCCTACCACAATGATCATTCCCTCACGAGCGCCAATACTGAAGATTTTGGTCTATTCATACTCATTAGCTTTTGGCGATAAAATAGGGGAAAAGTTATTTCTGGAAGCCGTGACACACGTGTGTCTTTTTCTATTTTTAGATTTGGTGACACACCTGGGTCTTTTTTTATTTTTAGATTTGGTGACAAGTGTGCATCCTTTTCTCTTTTTAGATTTGGTGAAACACGTGGGTCGATTACGTTCACTTTCAGACTAATACCCTTGGGAAAGGTATGAACCCTCTCATCCCATCAGCTATAGGTTAAATGGTATCACTGATATTCTTCTAGAACGATGACATTGGCATTAAATAACCACCGATGTTTGGGATGTCATTAACACATAAACGGGACATTCAGTTTCTAAGCTGATTATATTGGCATTTCAGTCTCGGAAGACTATAATAAAGTTTTTGTGCTCCTGAAGTCACAGCGTCTACTGTGACTGTGAAGTCCAATGTTTGAAAAACATTCTCGACCACAGATTTCGCATGTGAAGGCTGTCCCTGAATATGTTGATGTTCCGGTGCTTTCTTGCCACTGCTTTCTTCTAGACTTCTTTGCTTCATGGTGTTGCATCAGACTGACATAAATAGTCCTCTAGGGAGAATCTGCTGCCACTGAGGGCGGTCCTGAGCCAGATTTTCCCAGTTGGAAGGGGCAATGTCAAAGCACCTGATATCATTCTTGCAGACATCCTTGAATCGCCGCTGGGGGCGACCAATCTGTCTTTTATCAGACGAAAGCTCTGCATAAAGGATGCCTTCGGGATTCGTCCATCATCTATCCGACGTACATGACCCAGCCATCGGAGACGATGTTGTCTCAGTAGAGAACACAAGCTGGGGAGTTAAGCTCTCTGTAGAACTGCAGTTCTAAGCTGATTAATTGTCGGATATATATGTTGTATACCCTTTTCATTACTTACTTCTATTCTTCTTCTGGCGTCTCTTCTAACATCTGGCCTTCGTCTTGGTGGTCGGTCGCACTTAACTCATTTCTTATTCTAGATCAGTCTTGTTACCAAGACATTCATCAACC
>CM042161.1:268158-270658 GCA_023376005.1 Doryteuthis pealeii | reverse complement strand
TTCTTAATATATGTTACATAATCTATGCGGTTGCATAAGATTATTGTCATCCCCTGTATTTCTAAAGGGATGACCTTTTCATATCCACGGGCGGACTTTCCATGGAATATTAGAAAGCCCGCGAAAGATACGTGAAGTCACGTGTGGACCTTGGTTGGGTCTTCAGTTTCAGTTTGGACGTCGCGGCAGGAGTGTATGCCTTAACTTGGATCTCACTGCATACGCGCGTTATGTTAGTCAGATGTTTAGTTACAATTAAATGTTTAGTTAAGAAATAAAAGCTTAGGAAATAACAAGGTTTTGTGGTTGGATGAATGTCTTGGTAACCAAGACTGATCTAGAATAAGAAATAGTTAAGTGGGCCGACCGACCACCAAGACGAAGGCCAGATGTTAGAGAGACGCCAAGAAGAAGGAATAGAAGTAAAGTATGAAAATGGGTATAAACATATATATCCGACAATTATCAGCTTAGAACTGCAGTTCTACAAGAGAGCTTAACTCCCCAGCTTGTGTTCTTCTATGAGAACAACAATCGTCTCCGATGGCTGGGTCATGTACGTCGATAGATGGATGGAACGAATCCCGAAGGCCATCCTTTATGGCAGCTTTCCCGTCTGATAAAAAGACAGATTGGGTCGCCCCCAGCGGCGCATTCCAAGGATGTCTGCAGAAATGATATCAGTGGCTTGAACATTGCCCCTTTCCAAACTGGGAAAATCTGGCTCAGGAAAACGCCTCAGTGGCAGCATGATCTCCCTAGAGATAATTTATGTCAAGTCTGATCAACACCAATGAAGCAAGAAGTCTAGAAAAAGCAGTGGGCCAAAGAAGTCACGGAACATCACATATTCAAGGGACAGCCTTCACATGCGAAATCTGTGGTCGAGAATGTTTTTTCAACATTGGACTTCACAGTCACAGTAGACGCTGTGATCTTCAGGGAGGCACAAAAACTTTAATTAAGTCTTTCCGAGACGAAATGCCAATATACTCACTTAAGAAACTGAATGTCCCGTTTGTGTTAATGAACATCCAAACATCGGGGTTATTTAATGCCAAAGGGTTCATCGTTCTAGAAAGAAATATCAGTGATACCCATTTTAACCTATAGGCTGATGGATGAGAGGGTTCATACCTTTCCCAAGGGTATTAGTCTGAAAGTGAACGTAATCGACCACGTGTTTTTCACCAATCTAAAAAAGAGAAAAGGATGCACACTGTCACCAAATCTAAAAATAAAAAAAGACGCAGTGTGTCACCAAATCTAAAAATAGAAAAAGAACACACGTGTGTCACGGCCTTCCAGAAATAACTTTTCGCCCTATTTTATCGCCAATAGCTAATGAGTATGAATAGACCAAAATCTTCAGTATGGCGCTCGTGAGGGAATGGATCATGTGGTAGGAATTGCACAGCGACCAAAGTTAAATGCGTGAAGGACTGTTTGCATTTCCTATAGGCACTAATAACCTGGGGAAAATTTATGGCATCTAACTATTCTCCGCTCCAGTTTATGGGTAATAGTAGGGGAGAACTGAACTCTTTATCTTGCTCAAACAACGCAGCCGAGGAGGAGAAGGAAAACTCTGAATTCAAACTGTTAAAATCCACTTAAGAATTGTACAAGTGTCGGCTTCTAACCTCGTGCGAAAGAGCTAAGCATATCTAATATCAGTGAGCAGACGTAACATCTCAGCAGACCAGACGAACAAAAGTAGCAGCCAAATTCCACGTCGGTAATTAAGTTATCCTCTAAGGAATTTCAGGACAGACAGGCAAATAATGAGTTACACGGAGAATTAATGTTTAGCAGAAAAGGCAACGTCTGTTTTCAATTCAACTCCTGTTATTTGTTAACTGGCTTTATTTATAGATGAGGGCAGCTATCCGGTGTGTTGCCTGGGATTTAAAATAACCATTTTAAAATCCCCGACAACACCGGTAGCTCTGCTAACTTACCCATCGCTGGAGGGAGAATAGTCAATTAGTATTTCCCAAAGAGATTATGTAAATGCCAAATTAACCTCGTCCAGGATTTTGAACTCGTATCGCCGTGTCCATTCACCATGCGGTGTCGCATTTAACAATGCGCCTCAGTAGAATTGCTCTGGGACCACTAAAATATTATTGTTGGACTGCCCAATTCGGTAATTGTGTGCGCACGCGCGCGTATGTGTGTATTGTGTGGACCTACAGTAATCATTACAGTGGACCCCAGGTGCCATGTGACCCCGTTGAAGAACCTCTGCCTTAAATCAGGATCGATTTTATACACGAGATCGACTTCTTTTGTGGGACATCCTCTTCTTATAAAGTACCGACAAATTGATACTAAACACCTAAAATGAGCCACGATCCGACCGTGTCGTAATGGTGCTCATTTATCAATATTAAATAGTGGGTTTTGGCAAAATATTGGGTTTTATCTAACAAGGCGAGAAGCTTCCTTTGGGATAAGCATCCAGGATTGACAAAAATATTTTGTTGGTTGCCGAGCC
>CM042161.1:257244-268058 GCA_023376005.1 Doryteuthis pealeii | reverse complement strand
AAGAGAGATTAACCAGGAATCCGTTGGCTCGCCAACCGAACACATCTACGCCGGCACTGAGCTAAAACTCTTATATTTTTTTGATTTAATGGCTGAGCCTAAAAATTCTTATATAAAACTTATTTAGTTTTTAATGCTTTAAACCCTCTTAGCAGTCAGTCCATAGTTCTACCCTTAATTGAAATTGGAGAGCCTTAAGTCCTTGAAAACACAACCCAAGGATAAAAAAAATATCTGTAGTTTGCTGTTTATTTTTTTTTGATAAATTCCCACAAAACAGGCGGAATAACAGAAAAAAAAAAAAAAAAGGTAAAAAGTTGTTTTTTCGATTTTATTAAAATCCTGGTGGAGAATAGGAAATACCAAATGTGAAATGTTTTTTTTAACAAACCTTGGAGAGGAATTTAAAACAAAAAATTTAAAAAATGTTTTACGCGGGTAGAGGAAAAAAAAAATAAAAATCTAGGAAAGAAACCAGATTTAAATTTTGTTTGAGATTTATTTTCTATTTTTAATTTAATTTCTTTCTTTCTTTATTTCTTTCTTTTTTTTTTTAAAAAAGATTCCGAACGCCATAATTCAATATTTTAAAATCACTATTAAATATCTTCAAGTAAAAGTCAGCATGACGTTTTTTTGTTATTTATATCATTTATTTATATTTACTATTTTCTTTTGTTCTGTCTTTTTACTTTTCAAGGTTTATGAAAAGCAAATTTCCCAGGTTGGCGCTAAGAAATCTATTGTAATCCAACACAAAAAGGTTTCTTCTAAACGGCCTGTGATTCTTTTTCTTTTTTTAAAATTTTTAAATCTTTAATTTAAATTTGTTTTGTTTAGTGATTAGGAGAATACAAAAAAAAACTGAACACGATTTTGAATTTTGATTAATAAAGCATTGTAACAATTGTTATTTTATGTCTTAGTATTTCTTCATCTTTATTTTATTGCTATTATTATTATTATTATTATTATTATTAGATTATTATTTGTTGTTGTGAGGTTTTAAGGGGGTCAAATAAGAACAAAAACGACGGTAACAAATGTAGCGGAAAATGTATTAACAAAAATAGAGACAATACAATACAGAGAAGTGGAAATTACTCTCCGACAAATAGAATGTGAGCTGACTCGCATTGGCTTACTCTCAATCCAAATTATCCCTGTTACTTATAGTAACCCGTCGGCACATTCCATTTTTCTTTATAGGGTGTATTACCTATAAGATTATTATTATTGTTTATGAATTATATTCAATTTTCAGCTTTACTTTTCGTTTTTTCCAATCTATTACACAAGACCTAAAATAATACAAAGTAGTGATTATATCCACACACAACACACACAACACACCACACACACATATATTATTATATATATATTATTGTAAAAAAATATATAAGGTAAGTGGATTGTCTCCCTTGGTCTACGTGCCTCTTTTCAAACCAACCAATCACAGACCAGTAAACTTGAAGATAAGAATTCATTCCCTTTTTTTACAACTATCAGCTCTTGAAGTCGGGCATGAAATACAACGCTCTCTATATTAAGCAGAGAGAAGCAGAGATAGTGAAAGGGCCGTAGTAGGTACGATAACTTACTAACTTTACAAGGACTCAGTTAAGTGGAATTGTATTGTTATATTTAGTTAGTTAATATTTCCCGCAGACAATACTATCCTTTGCAACCCACAAGTATTTCAATCGTAATTTCTTTTTTTGTAAATGTATTAACACGTTATTTGAAATTCCATATTGTGTTCATATGTTTTCTGTTTTAACCACTGTCTGTTCAACATTCGCGACGTAAATCTGCACAATATGTAGAAAAAGTGGAAGTAAATCCGAGAATATTTAATTTATAAAAATTTTTTTTTAAAGTCATTTACGAGTGATGTTTAATAAGCCGACGCTACAGTGTTTCGTTTTATTTAACAAACCTTCGTTAGGATCTTCGTTTGTAATAATTCCTTTTTCTTTAAACAAAACTTTTGTCATTTAAATTACACACACACACACACACACACACACACACACACATATGTATATATATGTGTGTGTGTATTGTTTTTTTTTTGTTTTGTTTTGTTTTGGTTGTCTTTCTGGGGTACTTTGCAAATTTGTTGTATTTATATAGGCTGGGACAGACAGGTATCTTTTTAATGTGGTGTATCTGTCCTTTCTTATTTATACCCAGGGTTCCCATTATTACTGGCCCCTTTAAGGTGCCACCTGACGGTAGGTGTGGCGCCCCACCACATCACTGCAAAATCAATCTCCCTGGTCTAGCACTAGCGAAAAGGAGATAGACTCCCACGCTGCTCGTCTGTAATCGACAATAGGCCACTCCGTTATTATTATTATTATTATTATTATTATTTACTCCTTTTGAGCTTTCATGTCTTTCAAAAACAAAAACGACATCTCAACCATCGATGGCAAACTCCTAAACTCTGTAGAATAATTTAGATACTTAGGCAGTAATATCTCCTCCACAGAAAACGGCATTAATGCACCCATAGGAAAAGCATGGGCCGCTATAAATAAATTATCGATCATATGGAGGTCCAATCTCACAGACAAGTTAAAGAGACAGTTCTTCCAGGCCGTTGTCGTGTCAGTACTGCTGTATGGCTGCACCACCTGGACCCTAACTAAGCGACTAGAAGATAAACTAGATGGGAGCTGCACAAGAATGCTGCGGGTGATCATGAACAAGACGTGGAAACAGCACCCCACGAGAAAGCAGCTGTACGGCCACCTGCCACATATCACCCAAACCATCCGAGTAAGACGGACAAGACACGCGGGACACTGCTGGAGAAGCAAGGACGGACTCATAAGCGACGTCCTCCTGTGGAAGCCAACACATGGACACGCCAGTGTGGGCCGACCAGCAAAAACGTACGTTGATGCTGCATAGAGGACCTCCCGAGAATGATGAGCGATAGGGACGGATGGAGAGGGATTGTCATGGATATCCGCACTGAAAGCGCGACATGATGATGATGATGATTGTAATATATATATATATAATATATATATATATATATATATATGTGTGTGTGTGGTGTGCGTGTGTGTGTGTGTGTGTAATCTTTCATTTAGTATTGGTAATTGAAAATAAAGTGCTTGATTACGGGTGAAAGAGCGTTGTGTGCGTATGTAAAATATACGCACTATTTTCACCATAATGCAGAAATTTACAAAGATTCAATTCACACAAATGAACACATATATAAATGAATTGGCATTCCCTTCATTTCTTAATAGACGCGTTGTCTTGATGAAAAGCGACTAATATGCTGCTTGGAAACCAATGGTAACAATTGCACCTTAAATGTATTGTACACTATAACGGTACAATATGAATCAATCTGTATCTGGTCAAAGCTAAAAAGTCTTCAGTCTTTTTATTTTGCTAGTACATACTACATTGCCCTTTATATATGTATAGAATCGTCAAATAGAAACATATGTGAAGCCATGTAACTCCTTTATAGGAACATGGTGTCAAGAATATAGTCCTATGAAATGGACTCATCGACCCAAGTTCAGAACCCGGACGAGGCTATTTGCATCTAACATACCGCTAATACCATTTGGAAAGGTATGAATCCAACTACTCTCCCCCCAGCTAAGGCTAAATAGTAGGGTAGAAAAAAAGAAGAAAAAAAGAAAAAAGAATGAGAGAGAGAGAGAGAGAGAGAGAGAGAGAGAGAGAGAGAAGAGAGAGAGAGAGAGTTAAATCAAGATTATTATTTATCACATATTGAATATTTAGCAATAGCTCTTAAGTAAACATATCAAACGTTGTGATAATGAAATTATCATACTGTGGCAGTAATGCTAATAGCTTTTTGATTTAATGCATCCTTGGACGCACATATTTGCTTTGAATGAGTCCCCTAGAAAATTTATGGGTCTCAACGAAAGACGTCTAACTCCTGATGCACGGAATCGACATTCCCTTGTGATTACGTAACACCAAGAAACGGTTTCTAAAGATACTTATAAAGACTAATAAAATTATGAATGGATTTTTGTTTAACACTGACGTTATCTTATATAAATGAATTAGTATCTTTAAAAGTATGTGGAACATCTGTGTCACCCGCTGATGATCAGAGACTTATTGGCTGGAATTTGATTTTTTTAAATTATTTTAACTTTTCTAACAGACATACGTGTGAAACAAAATGCCAAAAAATAGATATATTCTTTTCTTCTTCTGCGGCGCATTTGTACTTAATAATTTTACATACTAATAAATCTAAAGATACTTATAAATACTAATAAAATCATGAATGGATTTTTGCTTAATATTGAAATTATCTTTTATAAATGAATTGGTGACTTTAAAATTTCTGGAATATTATTTCAATTGCAACACCAAGGAATCTACAGGTCCATTCACCCTGGTATATTTGTATGTCTCTATTCTGGTCTCATCTCTATCGTTGACTGTCCAAAAGTAAACGCGTTTAAAAAAATCACAAACTGCACTAAAAAACAAAACTCCTAAGAGGAACGGATGTTATAATTTCTTCTATCTTTTTTTAATACCATGTCCAGTTGCAAAAGCTGCTTGGTAGCGCTAGAAGTGGCAGTGCCACCTTGAGCTACCGAAACTGTGTTATTACTGCTGGTTGGCGGCTGATGAGGGCAGGGTATCGCACGTGTTATCACACGTTTTATGTTGAAAAATATATGAAAAAAAAGAGGAATTATTTCAGACATGTCTAATTAAGAGTAAAAATCGTGAAAGCAATTTTGACCCAAGGTATATTGGCTTAATTTTCCCCAAAGATGATAAACAAAAGAAGAGATTAATATAAAATGGTAGGGACATAGATAGATATATTGATATATAGAGAGAAAGAGGGAGAAAGCGAGTGTACACACACACACACACACACACACATATATATATATATTTATATATATATATATATATATTAATAAATAAGTTATCCACAGACACGTGTTTCGAGGTTTCACCTCTTATCAGAGTGGCTACACTTTAACAGTTACCTCTAACCGGGATTGAAACTTGAATGAATTTTCGTCTGCCAAGTCTCTTACCCATGCGGCCATTAGCGGCTGTCAAATATAGGAGAATACCAAATGTGTTTGTAAAAAAAATATCTACAGTAAATTTAATGTTAGGAGTTTATAACTTTTTAATTTTTTTTTTATCGAAGCGTGAAAGCTTGTTGGCGAAAACCCGCGGAAAACACGAGTGAACTGTGGGTAGGGGTGTCAAAGAAACTTATGGATGGTCGGAGAAGGGGTGCACTTGTATTATTTGCACTCTTGATCTACAATCAGAGAATATTGCCGTTAAGATTATTCAAATAAAAAGATAACAAACTTTTTTTTCTTGTTATCTGTTACTCGGGAAATTATTAGGGCCACTTCCATTGCTACAATCACCCGCCGTGCCGCCTGGCATCTCCATTCTTACTACCGCTAATCTGAGCCGCCATGACAGGCAACAATATTTTTAACACCATCCTCCCCAATAACAAAACTCTCTCCCGTTCTCTCTTTCACTCACTCTCTTTCTTTCTCACTTTCTCTTTCACTCTTTTTTCTTTCTTTCTTTCTTTCTTTCTTTCTTTCTTTCTTTCTCCTTTTCTATCTGTCTTTCTCTCTATCCTTTTCTCTCTGTCTTTCTCTCTCACTCTTTCTCTTTCTTTCTTTCTCTCTCTTTCTCTCTCTTTCTCTTAATCTCATTTTCTCTCTGTCTTTCTCGCTATCCTTTTCTCTCTCTTTCTTTCTCTCTCTTTCTCTCTTTTTCTTTCTTTCTTTCTTTCTCTTTCTCTCTTTCTCCTTTTCTCTCTGTCTTTCTCTCTATCCTTTTCTCTCTCTCTCTCTCTCTTACTCTTTCACTCTTTTTCTTTCTTTCTTTCTCTTTCTCTCTCTTTCTCTTAATCTCCTTTTCTCTCTGTCTTTCTCTGTATCCCTTTCTCTCTCTCTCTTTCTATCTCTCACTCTTTCTCTTTCTTTCTTTCTCTTTCTCTCTCTTTCACTTGATCTCCTTTTCTCTCTGTCTTTCTCTCTATTCTTTTCTCTCTCTCTCTCTCTCTCTTTCTCTCTTTCTCTTTCACTCTTTTTCTTTCTTTCTTTCTTTCTTTCTTTCTAACTCTTTCTCTCTCTTTCTCTTAATCTCCTTTCCCTCTGTCTTTCTCTCTATCCTTTTCTCTCTCTCTTTCTCTCTCTCTCTTTCACTCTTTTTCTTTCTTTCTTTCTTTCTTTCTTTCTTTCTTTCTTTCTTTCTTTCTCCTTTTCTCGCGGTCTTTCTCTCTATCCTTTTCTCTCTGTCTTTCTCTCTCACTCTTTCTCTTTCTCTCTCTTTCTCTCTCTCTCCTATCTCCTTTCTCTTTGTCTTTCTCTATATCCTTTTCTCTCTCTTTCTTTCTCTTTCTCTCTCTTTCTTTCTCTTTCTCTCTCTCTCCCTTTCTCTGTCACTCTTTTTCTTTCTTTTCTCTCTTTCTCCTTTCTCTGTCTTTCTGTCTTTCTCCTTTCTCCTTTTCTCTCTGTCTTTCTGTCTTTCTCCTTTCTCCTTTTCTCTCTGTCTTTCTCTCTATCCATTTCTCTCTCTCTTCTTCTCTCTCTCTTTCTCTCTCTCACTCTCACTCTTTCTTTCTTTCTTTCTTTCTTTCTCTTTCTCTCTTTCTCTCTTTCTCTTAATCTCCTTTTCTCTCTGTCTTTCTCTCTATCCTTTTCTCTCTCTCTGTCTCTCTTTCTCTCTTTCACTCTTTTTCTTTCTTTCTTTCTTTCTTTCTTTCTCTTTCTCTCTTTCCCCTTTTCTCTCTGTCTCTCTCTGTCTCTGTCTCTTTCTCTCTCTCACTCTTTCTCTCTTTCTTTCTTTCTTTCTTTCTCTTTCTCTCTCTTTCTCTTAATCTCCTTTACTTTCTGTCTTTCTCTTCCTCCTTTTCTCTCTCTCTCTTTCTCTCTCTCTCTTTCACTCTTTTTCTTTCTTTCTTTCTCTTTCTCTCTTTCTCCTTTTCTCTCTGTCTTTCTCTCTATTCATTTCTCTCTCTCCCTTTCTCTATCTCTTTCTCTCTCTCTTTCTCTCTCTCACTTCTTTCTCTTTCTTTCTTTCTTTCTCTCTCTCTCTTTTCTCTCTCTCCTCTCTCTTTCTCTTAATCTCCTTTTCTCTCTTTCTCTCTGTCTTTCTCTCTCTTTCACCCCTCTGTCTATCTGTCTGTCTCTGTCTGTCTCTCTCTATCTATCTATCTATCGGGCACTTGGCTCGGCAACCAACAAAATATTTTTGTCAATTCCGGATGCTTATCCCAAAGAAGCTTCTCGCCTTATTAGATAAAACCCAAAATATTTTGCCAAAACACTATTGATAAATGAGCACCATTACGACACGGTCGGATCGTGGCTCATTTCAGGTGTTAGTATCAAATTTGTCGGTACTTTTAAGAAAAGATGGTCCCACAAAACAAGTCGATCTCGTGTATAAATCGATCCTTGATTTAAGGCAGAGGTTCTCAACCGGGGTCCACATGGCACCTGGGGTCCATGTAATATTACTGTAGGTCCATACACATACACACACACGCGCGCGTGCGCACACAATACCGAATTGGGAGTCCACAATAATATTTTAGTGGTCCCTAGAGCAATTCTACTTGGAGGCGCATGGTTAAATGGACACGGCATGGTGAATGGACACGGCGACACGAGTTCAAATCCTGGACGAGGTTATTTGCATTTCATATAATTCTCTTGGGAAAATACTAATTTGACTATTCTCCCTCCAGCGATGGGTAAGTAGCAGAGCTACCCGGTGTTGTCTGGGATTTTTAAATGTTATTTTAAATTCCAGGCAACACCGGATAGCTCCCGTCATTATAAGTAAGGCAGCAAAACAAAATAACAGGAGGTTGAATTGAAACAGACGTTGCCTTTTTCTGTAAACATTAATTCTCCGTGTAACTCATTATTTGCCTGTCTGTCCTGAAATTCCTTAGAGGATAAAACTTAATTACCGACGTGGAATTTTGGGTTGGTACTTTTGTTCGTCTGTCTGCTGAGACTGTACGTCTGCTACTGACTATTAGATATGCATTAGCTCTTTCGCACGAGTAGAAGCCGACACTTGTCAATTTCTTAAGTGGATTTTAACAGGTTTGAATTCAGAGTTTTCCTCCTTCTCTTCGACTGCTTGTTTGAGCAAGATTAAAGAGCCAGTTCTCCCCTACTAATTACCCATAACTGGAGGGAGAATAGTTAGATTTCCCCAGGTTATTAGTGCTATGGGAAATGCAAACAGTCTCTTTCACGATTTGAACTTTGGTCGCTGTGTCAATTTCCTACCACAATGATCATTTCCTCACGAGCGCCAATACTGAAGATTTTGGTTTATTCATACTCATTAGCTTTTGGCGGTAAAATAGGGGAAAGGTTATTTCTGGAAGCCGTGACACACGTGTGTCTTTTTCTATATTTAGATTTGTTGACACACCTGGGTCTTTTGTTATTTTTAGATTTGGTGACAAGTGTGCATCCTTTTCTCTTTTTAGATTTGGTGAAACACGTGTCTCCTTTTCTATTTTAAGATTTGGTAACACGCGTGTCTCCTTTTCTATTTTTAGATTTGGTAACACTCGTGTGCTCCTTTTCTATTTTTTTAGATTGGTAACCACTCGTGGTCTGCCTTTCTATTTTTTAAATTTTGGTAACACGCATCTTTTTCTATTTTAGATTGGAACATGCGTGTCTCCTTTTCTATTTTTTAATTTGGTAACACTCGTATCTCCTTTTCTATTTTTTAAATTTGGTAAACACGCGTCCATTTTCTATTTTTAGATTTTGGTAACACGCGTGTCTCCTTTTCTATTTTTAGATTTGGTAACAGTCATGTCTCCTTTTCTATTTTTAGATTTCGTAACACTCGTGTCTCCTTTTCTATTCTTAGATTTGGTGACACACATGGGTCTTTTTCTATTTTTAGTTTTGGTGACACGCGTAGCTATTTTTCTATTTTTACATATGGTGACACACCTGCGTTAGGACTATTACAATTTCTCTTAAATTAAAAAAAATATGTCCCTTATTTTTATTGTTGAGGAAGCAAGAACATTCATCAACCCGGTGAAGTCCGTGTGGAGTAGTGGGTAAGGTGCTGGACTGTAAAATAGTAGTAAGCAAATTCGAATTCCAGTCGTGCGATTACGTTCACTTTCAGACTAATACCCTTGGGAAAGGTATGAACCTTCTCATCCCATCAGCTATAGATTAAATGGTATCACTGCTATTCTTCTAGAACGATGACATTGGCATTAAATAACCACCGATGTTTGGGATGTCATTAACACATAAACGGGACATTCAGTTTCTAAGCTGATTATATTGGCATTTCAGTCTCGGAAGACTATAATAAAGTTTTTGTGCTCCTGAAGTCACAGCGTCTACTGTGACTGTGAAGTCCGATGTTTGAAAAACATTCTCGACCACAAATGTCGCATTTGAAGGCTGTCCATGAAGGTGTTGATATGCCTGTGCTTTGTTGCCGCTGCTTTCTTCTAGACCTCTTAGCTTCACGGTGCTGCGTCAGGCTGACATAAACAGTCCTCTACGGAGAATCTGCCGCCACTGAGGGCGGTCCTGAGCCAGATTTTCCCAGTTGGAAGGGGCAATGTCAAAGCACCTGAGATCATTCTTGCAGACATCCTTGAATCGCAACTGGGGGCGACCAATCCGCATAAAGGATGGATGCCTTCGGGATTTGTCCATCATCTATCCGACGTACATGACCCAGCCATCGGAGACGACGTTGTCTCAGTAGAGAACACAAGCTGGGGAGTTGAGCTCTCTGTAAAACTCCAGTTCTAAGCTGATTAATTGTCGGGTGTATATGTTGTATACCCTTTTCTTTACTTACTTCTATTCTTCTTCTGGCGTCTTTGATATCTTAAATTCTTCTAGCGTCTCTTCTAACATCTCTTCTAGCGTCTGGACTTCATCTTGGTGGTCGGTCGCACTTAACTCATTTCTTCTTCTAGATCAGTCTTGTTACCAAGACATTCATTAATCACAAAACCGTGTTATTTTCTTAAGCTTTTATTTACTTAACTAAACATTTCATGTAACTAAACATCTGACTAACATAGCGCGCGTATGCAGTGAGTTCCAGTTAAGGCAGGACATCTTCTCTGCCCGACGTCTAAACTGAAACTGAGGACCCAACCAGGTCCCACGTCACTTCACGTATTTCGTAGGCTTTCTGTAATATTCCATGGAAAGTCCCGCCCGTGATATGAAAAGGGCCATCCCTTTAGAAGTACAGGGGGTTGACAATAATCTTATGCAACTGCATAGATTATATAACATATATTAAGAATTCTCAATTCTGTTGAGTGAGATATTTGATTATTTACTCTTGAGCAGGTCTTTTTTTCCTTCTTTTTTCTTCTTTTTTTTCTTCTTTTTTCCTTCTTTTTTTCTTCTTTTTATTTCCTTCTTTTTTCCATTTTTTTTTCTTCTTTCCTTCTTTTTTCCTTCTTTTTTCCTTCTTTTTTTCCCTTCTTTTTTTTCTTCTTTTTTTTCCTTCTTCTTTTGTTTCCTTCTTTTCTTCTTCTTTTTTTTCTTTCTTTTTTACTTCTTTTTTTCCCGTCTTTTTTTCCTTCTTTTTTCCTTCTTTTTTTTCCCTTCTTTTTTCCTTCTTTTTTTGTTTCCTTCTTTTCTTCTTCTTTTTTTTCCTTCTCTTTTCCTTCTTTTTCTTCTTCTTTTTGTTTTTTCCTTTTTGCCACTAGAGTTGACAGATAAAAAGAATCCAGTTTCTATGGAAACCTC
>CM042161.1:224744-252244 GCA_023376005.1 Doryteuthis pealeii | reverse complement strand
GACAGAACGAGTATATATATAAGGAAAGGAAAATCAACCTCCAACCCCTTCTGACACCATAACCGACCCCCTTCTTACTCACGACCTCTTAATTCATTAGAAAGAAAATGTTCGCCACTGAAGCAAGAACACTATTCCTAAAGACCTGAAGAAGGTCTAACAGACCGAAACGTTGCATCGTCGACATCACTACCTACAATAAACATCCATTTTCTACAACATCCCGTGTTTGTCTACCTTTCTCCACATACTGTCGGATAATCTTCTCATATTTCTCTCAATTTTATTTTTTTTTCAGAATACAAGGAGTGTCATAAAAGTCCCGAATTTGCGGCTGTATTTACCAAGATAGAAATGAACAATGAATGGAACGTTAATTTTTTTCGGAATACTTGTGTGTCAAAAAGTACAAAAAATGTCGATACTTTTTTGACACAACCTATATACATATATATATAATATATAATGAATAGTGAATGAAAAAATGAGAAAAGTATTTGCATGGAAAGGTGCTCATATAAACGCTAAAAAATTACTGGTTTTTAACATCTCAACCATTTCACGACTGGTTTTTAACATCTCAACCATTGAACTCATCTGATGATTGGATGACCATGAAACTTCAAGTTATGAGTGTAAAACCATAATATTACCATTGATTACATATATATATATGGTCATCCACAGACACGTGTTTCGACTTATCAAGTCTCCTCAGTGTGGCTAGACATTTTGTAAGCTACCTACAGCCGGAATTGAAATCCGATCGGTTGGGTGTCAGTCCGGCACCGTAACCATTAGGCTGTCTTCACTTACAGAATGGGAAGGGGATTTTAACTGTTTAAATACACACATCGCTTTGTGTGTAAGGGCCGTCACAAAGTGCTCCATTCCTTAGAAGAGCGTTGCGTTTACGCTTGAGTTGGCGGCCGTCAGCAAGATCCCCCCAGAGTGCTCAACCCTAGGGAGCATATATATATATATATATATATATATATATATATATATATATATAAATGTGTGTTGTGTGTGTGTGTGTGTTTGTGTGTGTATGTATGTATGTGTGTGTGTACGTATGTCTATATATTCATACAAACCTTCTACTATGAACAGGAGGCAACAAAAGGTCAAATTATATTAAATCTAGTTTGAATACAATTTTCTTTCTCTAGACTGGTTACCTTAGAAAAGTTAAAGCACCCAGTCAGCCTATTTACCCATAGATGTAGGGAGAACTGATGGATTCATGTCAATGCCCCAGGGCATTAGCATGAAGTTAAATGCAATCAGTTTCCTCCAGGAATTGAACTCGCGTTGCCAATTCCACGCATGTATCTTTATGTCTTTATAAGTAGGTTATATATTGTGTGTTCATGAAAAGTTGCGTAAATAGTTTCTGCAAGTCTTTTGCTCTGTGTTCGCCTCTATATATGTGGACATATGTGTTGTGTTGTGTGTGTGTGTGTGAGTGAAGTTGCCTCTTTTTTTCTGCAGGCATGTCCAGGTATAAATACACCAATTCTTTTGGTAGCTTGGAAACAAGGAACAAGTCAAATAATTGCTTATTGATTCAAAGTGAATGGTTCGTCTTTATCATTTCCTGTTCTCTCTGTGAGTCTTGGACAACAATTTGGTAGCACTTTTCTGGTTCTTCGTTTTTTTTCATTAGTTAGCTGCTTAAGATAGAACTTTTAGAAAGACACGTACATTACTGGAGATGGAAGAGAAAATGAAAAGAGAGAAGAAAGTAAAGTGCGAAAACAGAAAGATGAAAGGGGGATATAAAAACAGGAAGAAAGAATAAAAGGAAAAAAACATTGGGAAAAAACGGTTGCCCAAGAAGAAGAAGAAGAAGGCGATAAGGAAGAAAAGTAGAGAAGGAAAGAAAAAATGAGGGCAGGAAGAAAGGAAGGAAAGGCATATGTAGGAAAAGAGACAAAGTGATAGAAGATGTAAGAAAGAAAGAAAGATGTTGAGAAAGAAAATGAGAAAGAAAGAAGAAAGAAGAAAGCAAGCAAAAAATAAACAAAAGAAAGACAGAAAAAAGAAAAGAAAGAAAGAAAAAAATGACCAGAAAGAAAAAAGATGGAAAGAAAGAAAGAAAGAAAGAAAGAAAAAGATGAAATTAGCACAGAAAGAAAAAAAAGAAAAAGGAAAGGAAGGATGGAAGGAAGGAGGAGGAAAGAAAGAAAGAAAAAGAAAAAGAAAGAAAGAAAAGAAAAACAAAAAAGAAAGAAAGAGAGAAAGAAAAGAAAGAAAGAAAGAAAGAAAATACGAAATTAGAACAGAAAGAGAAAGAAAGAAACGGAAAGAAAGAAAGAAAGAAAGAAAGAAAATACAAAAGAAAAAACGAAATTAGAACAGAAAGAAAGAAAGAAGGAAAGAAAGAAAGAAAGAAAAGAAAAGACGAAATTAGTACAGAAAGAAAGAAAAAAGAAGGAAGAAAGGAAGGAAGGGAGAGAGGAAGAAAAGAAAGAAAGATACAAAATTAGAACAGAAAGAAAGAAAGATGGAAGAAAGAAAGAAAGAAAGAAGAAAGAAAGAAGAAAGAATGAATGAATTAAAGAAAGAAAAGACAAAATTAGTACAGAAAGAAAGAAAGAAGTAAGGAAGGAAGGAAAGAAAGAAAGAAAGAAAAGAAAGAAAAGAAAAGAAAATACAAAATTAGAACAGAAAGAAAGAAAGAAAGAAAGAATAGAAAATACAAAATTAGAACAGAAAGAAAGAAAGAAAGAAAGAAAGAAAGAAGAAAAGAAATAAAGAATTTACAAAGGTGAAAAAGTTAATCAAAAATTCATATGAGACTGGTAGTTTTAAAAATCTTTTTTTTTTTTTTTCTTAAATTCATTAAAATCCAGAGCCAAAAATGTGTTGATCGTCTCAAAGAAAGAGACAAACCAATACATTCATTTCGGAGAGAATGCAAGTAACTTTCAAACGCATATTGGTAGACAATCAATATTTAATTAACCCCTTAACAGCAGCAGGAGAAGATCTGTTGCTATTTTCTAAACAGGTTCGACCTATTAACTGCCAACCATTTATAGTCACTGGCCGTCGGCCAGGCAGAAGATTTATCAGATAATGAACAATTACATCTTCGCAAGCGGAGTGGACATTCATTGGGTTTTTTTTGTTTTTTTTGTTTTTGGGAGGAACTTCGAGTGTCGGAATAACTTGGTTAAATTGGTTTGTTTTAATGTTACACTGTAAAAGGAAATATGTTCTTTTATATATAATTATTCCATTCACGACCATTTTTTATAATTACTAGCAAATATATGCACCCTCCGGGTGCAAGTATTTAAGTTTTAATGTTATAAAATGTTATATTAAATTAGAAAGGCTAATGAAACTAAATAAGAATGCAGATAAAAAGATTTTAGACGGGGGGGGGATATAATCGAAAAAATAGAACACCTGAAGCTTACTCTTTCATCTCGTCTTACATTGCTAAATTTTCCTAATTTAACTATTCAGTTAAAATAGGAAGTAAATAATAAAATTACAATTATGTCTTCTTGTCAATGAATTTCTTTTAAGATGTATTCACAAGACTTTTGCTCATATTCATTAAGTTAAAACCAAATAATTAGAAATCAATAATACTAAACACATATTTATTAAAATCAAATTTCTAATATCAATATGCAAATTAGCCTTCCCGTTCACACTGTAAACTGCTATTTTGTTGTATATATAAATATAATTGCATGTTATTCGTATGTAGATATGACCAATGGTAATAATAATGCAAAACAATTTTATTGATAATTGGGGTTTAAATAAAAATAAAATCACGATGAATGTGACGTAAATAATTAAGGAAATTGTGACTTGAGTAGTAATATAGTTTCGGTTACAGACAGAAAAACACTCAATCTCCATTATAATAAGATTATTGAAATTATAAAATCCTGGATCATTAGGTTTAGAACAGGGATAGGAAAACTTTTTCTAAAGTGGGCCGCACGAAGCATGACTCCTTGCCAGGTGAGTCGCACTACTAAAAAAATTAAATTTCTCTTCGGTAGAAAAAATTTCCTATAAAGAATTCTTAGAAGTCTTAGAAAGCACTGCGGATCGCCATTTGCCAATGTCTGGTTTAGAAGAAATTTAACTTCATTTAGTCAGCCTTATATATATATATATATATATATATATATATATATATATATAAATATTATCGACAATGCTTCTAAAAAAAAAATAAACAAACATCCAAAAAATCTTATTATATATATATATATATATATTATATATATATATATATATAAGATTTTTTGGATGTTTGTTTATTTTTTTTTTTAGAAGCATCGACAATGCTTCTAAAAAAAAAAATAAACAAACATCCAAAAAATCTTATTATATATATATATATATATATATATATATATATATATATAAATAAGATTTTTTGGATGTTTGTTTATTTTTTTTTTTAGAAGCATTGTCGATAATATTTATATTTTTGCTTGAAGGCAACTACAATGCGAATATCGCATAAATTCGATAATTATAGAAGATAATAATAATGACAATAATAATGTATCAATGACAAGGTTAATTTCGCATGAGTTTCTCGGTGCTGTATCATGGCTGAAACAGTATAGTGTTTAACTATCCTGCTAGAGGTCACGGTTTCGATTCCTGTGGGAGGGGAGTCGTTAGTATATATCGCTGATGAGACTTAATAAAGTTGAAACAGTCTGTACGATATTCTACACACCGAGTGATTCTTTGCGGGATTCACTTGTCATTATTATTATCTTCTATAATTATCGAATTTATGCGATATTCGCATTGTAGTTGCCTTCAAGCAAATATATATATATATATATATGTATATATTTAAAAATGATTTTTTTAAAAGTTGGGCGTGATTACGAAGTATCAAAAATATATAAATGAGTGAACTCGATATTATGGAGTATTGGATTCACTTTTTTTTTATTATTATTATTTTTTGTCATAAATTTTCAGGTTCGTTAGATACCCTTTATCAAATGAATGTTATTTCTGTTTAACGGCTTTTTTTGTCTCTGTTGTTATCGACAGCGGCAGCGTCTGTGAAACATTTATAATAACGGAGAATTCCGATGTCTGCGTTAAATCCCTTCACGTGTGTTAGTAATTTTAGAATCCATTTAGTTTCTGATTGTTTTCTCGATTGCATTGTTGGAAATGCGTGTTCTATTAGAATGCATTTGAGGTGTGTAAGGTTGTGTGATAGGGTGTTAAAATGAAGTGCTATTGTACTATGCGGGGACTTGAGATTTATAGTGGATTTGTGGTTATTTAGTCTTAGTCTAAAGGATGTTGATGTTTCTCCCACATATCCGCTATTTCTGCATTGTGTGCGGTATATATAATATATGATGTTAGCGCTATCGCATGTTAGGTGTGACGGATGGATTGTTATGTTTGTGTTGGGTATTTTTATTTCGGTTTCCGTATGTATGTGGCTGCAAATTTGGCATCTAGGCTTGTTGCATCTTTTATTACCATATATATATATATATATATATATATATATATATATATATATATGTGTGTGTGTGTGTGTGTGTGTGTATGTGTGTGTGTGTGTATGGACTCTCCTATCGTGAACGATAGATGAGGGTCAGCAATGAATGATTTGTTTCCTCCCATGTTGTGCAGGCTATCAAGAACACATTTTGTGTTTCCTCGAGTGTGATAGCAGCCCAGCCATGCTGCGAGCTATGAAGCCACACTGACAAATGAAATGTTCTACGTCAGATGTTTTTGTTTTAAAGTTAGGCGGAACTGATCTTGATGCTTCAGTCTATTTTCTTCAAAGCTCTTTAGTCTAGCAAAACATGTCTTACGCCATTCTTTCTAGATTTTCCCAAGCAAACCCATCATGTTTAAAAAGAGAATTTGTCTATCATCGAGTTTGAAATATGTCTTCTTTTTTCAAAAACTGTTACAATAAGAGATACATAACTGTCGCTGACCGAGAAAAGCGTTAGCGGACGTGCTTATATTGGAAACTTCCGCATAACTTTTTTGCAACATCAATGTTTTCGTTATAAATTCATATTATTTTCGTCTCCGCTATTGATAAGTCTGGAGTATAAACAAGCTCTGACGATGATTTTTATAAATCGAAATATTGTTCAATATTAGCTATGAATATGATATAAAATCTTTTCACTTTAACAGCATATTGTGTTGTTTTCATATCCTTTTATCTATACTATATATATAATATATATATATATATATATATATATATATATATATATATGATAAAAACTGAACACTAAGACGCTTTAGAAACTAATACTCTTCGGAAAGATGAAGTGTCTCTTAAGATAGTCGGAGTGACATCTTTGAAAGACCGGAACTTGAAATATTTATGAATAATACAAAAGACAAAGAATTCTCTCATGGTGTCTGTGTTAGTGAGGAGGGAAAATATATCAAACATAAGACTGACTAAAAACAAAAGCGATCTGGACATGTACCCAGCTATAACGCTTGATTGCGACAGAAAATTCGACGCCCTACGAGGTTTACGAATCCATAAAGTACACTAGTACCAACAACTTAATTCCCATATCGGAAAATGTAAAACAAATGATGGGGATTATGAATCAGGTTTGAACCGCTAAGTGCACCAGTTGACACGTTCTCTTTTTTTTCTTTGTTAATCAACACTAGGTCTGGTCTCCTGGCTGGGATAGAGTGATCCGTCTTTATCTCAAAGTCTCAGAGAATTATTATTATTATTATTATTATTATTATTATTATTATTATTCAGTATTCGTATTAATTTCAAAATTAATATTTTTAACAGAACTGTACGATATTGACACATAAAATTTGTTTTCCCTGATCATAACATCCTGTGTTTGTTATATTTTAAAATATTTTCTTCTCATAAGTAAATAAACAAACAATAATAATAATAATAATAATAATAATTAGAAGAAGAGAAGAAGAAGAAGAAGAAGAAGAAGAAGAAGAAGAAATGATTAAATGATTTATATTACATCCAACACGAAATAATATACATCACCATGGCCACCAAACACAAATACGCTCTTTCATACGCACATACGCACGTGGATACGGTTATTCATACGGTCATAACGTCACGGTCTACACGCATTTTCATTATATTGAATATTGCGTATCGAATGTCAGTTCATCTTACTGAAGACACAATTTGATAAAATGTCAAAAAAAAAAAAGAAAGTAAAGTTGGCGGAGTAGCTCTTGTTAGTATCAACCGAATACAGAAGGAGTCTCTCCTCTTTTCACTATCGCCAGATCCAAGCTTTGCTACTTATGTGCAGAGCTTGCGAGGGCTGGTATCCAACACGGAACTTTGTGATTCCGAGACCCATGCTCTAACCACTTGTTTTTTAAAAAATTTTATAGTTTTGTTTACATATTAATTTACATCACTATTTCTTCAATAATTTTTTGAAGGTGTTTCATTTTGTCAATTTCCACCTGCAAAAACGTATTCTTTATTTTCTCACAGGATTCAGGACCCCATTGCTGAGCGACGGCACCCTGGAGAAATTCTAAGCAAGCTAAGAATTCGAAGTAAAACATCTTAAGCATATTATATATATATATATATATATATATATATATAAAATATATATATATATATATATATATATATTTACCAACCCCTCTGCACGAGCAGGATGCGACACAAGGTCAATTTCTTAAGCGGAGTTTAACAGGTTTGATTTCATAGTTTTCCTTCTCCTAGACCAGTTGCCTAACCAAGGTTAAAGAGCCCAGTCTGACCTACTATTTATCCATAGCTGGAGGGAGAGTAGGATTCATACCTTTCCCAAGGGTATTAGCGCTAAGTGAAATGCATTTAACACGTCCAGGATTTGAACTCGGGGCGACGAATCCATTTCCCATGACTTTAACCATTACACCACGCGCTTCCATCTTACATCTTAAGCCTACATGCGTGTGGAATTTACGACACATTACGTGCTCGCCAGGTGATTGCGTGCCATTAGTGACAGTTAATAACGGTTATTATGAGCGTGTAACGTCATTAACGAGTGAAAGTAAACGCGTTTTGTTAAGAAAATCACAAACGGCATTCATAATGAAACTGTTACGATGAATGAAGGTGATTTATTCTTTTTCTTCTTCTAAATAGCCTGTCTGATGGCCAAAAGACTGTCGGTGACGCTAGCGGTGGCCTGGTAGTATTCATTACATGGTATAATATATATATAATATATATATATATATATATTATATATATATACGCTGGTATAAAAAAATACCCCGAAGATTCGCGCTATTGCGAACGAAAGTTTATTCGAGTCTCAAACCCGGCCAGGGGTAGCTGTTACGGTATAGCCACACTAATGTAAGGCGAAAGCTCGAAGCGCGTGTCTGTGGATTACTTATTTATTATATATATACTCCCACATTGGTTGAGTTCTCTGAATAGGGATTTAATTGCAGATTCACCGTTCTGGCGTCTAGCTAACCCCCGCTTAGTTTACAAATGTTTGAGGACTCTAGTGAATTCATTTCAGCTTAGAAATGTAGCGATTAAATATCCTCCTATATTTGACAGCTGCCTCTGGCCGTACGGGTTAAAGGCTTGGCGAACGAAAGTTAATTCGGGTCTCAAACCCGGCCAGGGGTAGCTGTTACGGTATAGCCACACTAATGAAAGGTGAAAACCTCGAAACACGTGTCTATGGATTACTTATATATATATATATATATATATATATGAGGATTTCCATCCCGCTCTTTGCATACAAAAACAATTTTATTCTTTACTCCTTTTCGGACATACCGTTCTTGATCCCACCAACATGAAGAAGTTATATATATATATATATATATATATATATATATATATATATATATATATTCCTATCAAATTAAGAACCATTTTTTCATGTAAAATTTGCCTCATATATATATATATATATATATATATATATATTAGTGGTTAGAGTCGTGGAAAAAGGACTCGTCAATTCGAGTTCAATTCCTAGACAAAGCTGTTGCCATTTCACATAGCGCTAATACCCTTGGGAAAGGTATGAATCCATACATTCTTACTCCAGCTATCGGTTAAATAGTAGGACAGACTGGGCCCTTCAGCCTTGGATAGGTAACCAGTCTAGGAGAGGGATAACTCTGAATTCAAAATTCCTGAGGTCAGTCGTTGATTGGGTTTATGACAACCCTTGATGCACCAATTCTTTCCTATCGACTGTGCCAAAAAGTGTGGATAGTCCAACACAAGCCTTCACCACTATAAAAAAATCACTGTGTGGATGTTCATTGTATGAACACTCATACGTCGATCGACGGGAGAGTCCATCATATATATATATATATATATATTATATATATATATATATAATTAAATTAAGGTTTATAGTTTTGTTTTATAAATAAGATCTTTTCCGTTTTATTTTGTTTTGATTTCGGTTTTTAAAATAATACCTTACATTAGATCCAAATTGCTTAACATTATCTAAAATAATAACCAATTCCGCCCATAACCTTTTTTACTTTATATATAAAAACAAAACACAATAAATATTTAATCATTTATCAAATACAGAACTTAAAAATAATAATTAAAAATTAAAAATAATTAATCGTAAAATAAAAAATATAAAAATTCCTTTTCTAAAATAATAACATATTCCGCCCATAACTTTTTCACTTTATATATAAAAACTAAATACACACTTGTGCAAATTAATTGAAACAAACGTTTTATTTTTCTTTCTTTCACAATTCTAGACCTACTGGAGTGACGGGGTGTAATCGATTTTCTTCCTTATTTTTGTAACAATAATTGCACTTTACAAAAAAGCCTTGTTGAACGCAATAGGAAAACTATTAGGTAATGTTTCGTATTTGTTTTTGTTATGAGGCGGAGTAATACGAGAAGTGACAAGAGTCTTGACTTAAATTCAATCAACATTGTTGAGTTCTCTGAATAGGGATTTAATTGCAGATTCACCGTTCTGGCGTCTAGCTAACCCTCGTTTAGTTTACAAATGTTTGAGGACTCTAGTGAATTCATTTCAGCTTAGAAATGTAGCGATTAAATATTCTCCTATATTTGACAGCTGCCTATGGCCGTACGGGTTAAAGGCTTGGCGAACGAAAGTTAATTCGGGTCTCAAATCCGGCCAGGGGTAGCTGTTACGGTATAGCCACACTAATGAAAGGTGAAACATTTTGAGCATTTTTGTCTAGTTTTTATTTTATTTTATTTGTATTTTGTTTTATTTAACCAACAGCTGACTGATTGATAAAGTCAAGGAAAGGAAGTGTAAATGTAAGAGAAGACATTTTAACTGGTCAGTGGTTGACCCCAAATACATTCCATTCTGTTTCTTTGAGGATTTTCTTCTTGTCACTTGCTTATTTGATTGTCGTCTTTTAACCAACACCCAGCCGTAACCACCGATTATTAGGTATTCGGCAAATGAGATTATTTGTCAAACAGAAAAATTCTTGTTAAAGAAAAAAAAAAAAAAAAATGAAAAAAAAAAATGATGAAGAAAACCGTCCGTTGTAGCAAATATGCATTTTATTTTGCTTATATGTTTGAAACAAATAAGAAAGCAAAGATCTATAACAGGGATTCTCAAACATTCTTCTCCGATCAATCGGCTGGTCAGGTCAAGCCCTAGCACCTATATGATTTTTGTAATATCAATCTATTTTTGGGGTGTATGATGAAATTTATTTGGCATTGAAGAATATAGCATCATCCGTTATTGCATTAGATTTTTATCACGACCCGATAAGTTTTCCTACGACAATTGCCTACGATGGAATTTACTCCAAGGAAAAGTGTACCGCTGCACGAACACACCGGCAAGCTTTACATAGTTATCGCAGATGTTATAATAATAACAGAATTATTCGTTTTTTCAATTAATTTGCACAAGGGTATATATATATATATATATATATATATATATATATATATTTGAAAATTTGCTTTTTGGAGCATTGTTAAGTAAAGTATATTATTGTTTATATTTTTTGAAGGCAATTACAATGCGTATATCGTGTAAAATTCGATAATTATTGAAAATAATCATGACAAGTAAACTCGGCAAATAACGCGCGTGACGTGGAACACCGTACAGCAGTTTCAACTTTATTAAGTCTCATCAGCGGTGTATACCTATGATTATATATGTATACACCGCTGATGAGAGTTTAAACAGCTGTACGGTGTTCCACGTTGCGCACGTTATTTGCCGAGTTTACTTGTCATGTTTATTTTCAATAATTATCGAATTTTGTACGATATACGCATTGTAATTGCCTTCAAAATATAAGTTAGCTCAGTCGGTAGCGCGTTCGGCTAGAAACCACAAGGTTCCTAGTTCGATACCGGTCCCCGCCAACTCAGCGTATGAGTAGCACAGGGATCTGTGCAGTAAAGTAAGGAGCTGATGGTAGGTGTGGCGCCCCACCACAGATGCTAAAAAACAATCTCCTTGGTCTAGCGCTATTGAAAAGGGGATAGACTCCCTCGCTGACTGGCTGATACCGACTTTAGGCCGTCCCGTCGACTTTATATAATATATATATATATATATATATATTTGTGTTTATTTGGGTATATATATCCGTTTGTGGGAGGTACCTTTATCAAGTTCGGGCATTAGTGTGAAGTATTAAAGAAATTGAAAATATAAGAAACTCGGTTGTTTTAGAGAAGAGTTTCGTTTATTTAGTAAATTTTCAGGATTGTGATACTCCCTTCATCAGACTGGGGAAAGAAAATGACGCTGGTCTCTGGCTGTTCCTTATACTGGGGTTGTAGTGTGGGGTGGCTGCTGCTTGCGATAGCGCTATATTTTGAAAATATTTATATGCTCTGAGAAGATCCTGTATTAGTGTTGAGGCCCCGGATGTGAGTTTATAGCTTAATTATCCATTTTATTTATGTTTGTTTTCTTGATCGAAACAGAAATAAAATGGATAATTAAGCTAAAAGCTCACATTGATATATGTACCTCTTACCAACTGATACATATACCTAAATAAACTCTCGTAAGTATATAAATATACCTAAATAAAACTCTCCTAAATATACCTAAATAAAACTCTCGTAAGTATATAAATATATATACTTACGAGAAGCATATGAAGACCCTTCGACAACAATATATATATATATTTATATATATATATATATATATATATATATCTTATTATAATGGAGATTGTGTGTTTTTCTGTCTGTAACCGAAACTATATTACTAATCGAGTCACAATTAACATAGTTATTTACATCAAATTCTGCATGATTTTATTTATATTTAAATTTAAACCTCAATTATTAATAAAATTGCTTCACCTTTTTATTAGTGATGTCCATATCTGCATACAAATAACATGCAATTGTATTTATATATATAAAAAATAGCGGTTTGCAGTGTGAACGGGAAGGCTAATTTGCATATTGATATTAAAAATGTGATTTTATTAAATATGTGCTTAGTATTATTGATTTTCTAACTGTTTGGTTTCATTTTAATGAATATAAGCAAACATCTCTCCAATGAATCTTAAATGAAATCCATTAACAAGAAAAAATAAGTGTAATTTTTTCTTTTATTTCCTAATTTAACTAAATGGTTAAATAAGTAAAATTCAGCAATGAAAGACGGCAGTGATGGAAGAGTAAGTTTCATTTCTATTTTTCTATTATACCCCCACTCTGTTACATATCTTTTTATCTGCTTTCTTATTAGACTTTCTAATTTAATACGATATTTCATTACATTAAAACTTAAATACTTGCACCCAGAGGGTGCATATATTTGCTAGTATATATAATGGTAATTTTTTCGAGATGAAATAAGGAAAATAAAGTGCTCAATTACAAATGTAAAGTGCTCAATTACAAATGTAAGATTAAATATAAATGTCTATACAAAGGTTTTAGTAGGCATCTACCTAAGGTTTCAAGCTTTTTGCTTTCGTTAGGATACCTTTAATTCCTCTGGTGTGTCTGCAAAATCTTTTTTTTGCGGTTATGTTTTTGTGAATGACTGCAAATTTCAGTTGAGTTCATGGACGCTGATAAATCCGAAAATATAAATCCAAAAAAATAAATCCAAAAATATAGTTATCTCTATTTGAATGTTTATAAAAAATAAATTTTTTTCGGAAAAATATATAAACAAAAAAACATATGTAAAGAAACTTATGCACATTCAAATTTCCTGCTGGTAAAATCCTGTAAAATTTTGTAAAATTTTGTAATCTTATATTTTAGGGTGGATGGTGAGTTTCACTTATTCATGCGTTTAGAAAATATTTTTTCTTGTGTGGGCATGCCTTGAATATTTCCGATTTTTTGTTCAGGCGGTTGTCTGTTGATGTTAAGGACTCCAATATTCTGAATTTTACCTTATTCTCAACACAACCTTCTAACCAGGACACACACCTCTCTGACGACATAGATGACTTGATGAAATCAGTGATCCGTCAGGCAATGATGAATTATAGAGATAGCAACACTGTCATATCACCTGACCATATTCGTGCATCGGACCAGAATGATCAGCATTACACATCACTTTTAAGGGCAATTGAATTAATATATATATATATATATTATATATATATATATATTATATATTATATATTAATATATATATACATATATATGACGTTGAGTGAATAATAACAAACTCGGGCCTTGTGCTCTTCGGCGAAGGAAATAAGATTTTTGGATGTTTTTTTTTTAGAACATGTTGAATAAAGTATACATTATTATTATATTAATTTCCTTGTTGAATGTTAATGGATGAAATTGATTTAATATGAGTTTACTAGTACGTGTTTCGGCCAGGAGTTTGTTCGTGTACAAATGTATTCTATTTATCATTTAAAATATAAAATACAATGATAATAATAGATAATTATAAAATATTTAAGCATACAAAGAATAACGCCTTCATCAGAAAAAAATGTTTAATATTTGAAATTAAAAACGGCCGCTGCCCTGTATCAAGGGAATCGTTGAGCGTCTGAGGTGAAGCACCACACCTACCATCAGCTCCCCACTTTACCGCACAGATCCTTGTGCTAACTCATACGCTGGGTTGGCGAGGGCCGGTATCGAAGAAACCTTGGTGTCCTAGTCCGACGCTCTAGCGACTGAGCTAAATCGGCCCATAAACAGCGTTCTTACCAACACTTCCTTAGCAACAATTAACAGCCTCCTTTGTAACCGTAAATAAATTGCGTCTTAGCAACTTTCCTTAACAATAAAAAATCTTCCATAGCAACCGTTCTTAACAACAAATAAATAGCGTTCTATTCAAATTCATTAGCAACCTAGTAACCTTAAATAACGTCTTTAGTAATAATAGCGTCTCTAGCAACCGTAAAAAGGGTCCTTAGCAATCTTCCTTAACAACAATAAATAATTCTTATAAACGAAAATAGCATCCTAACAATAATAAATAGCGTCCTTAGCAAACGTAAAACGCATTCCAGGATTTGAACTCGTGTCACCGCTCCATTTTCTAGGACGATAACCATTACACTATGCACCTACAAAAGGCAGAGAAAATTTTTTTTGAAAAATAAAGCAATTAAAATCTCTTTTTTTTTTTTTCTTTTTTTTTTTTTTGACAAATTCTATTACTGGGGCTTAAATGTATTGTGCTTTGTTTTTTCTCCACTACTTCCGGTTATGCGCCCGTGTAGATTCATTTCAAAGCATCGTGCCAGAAATCTATTTCCTACGATCATAACCGTTACGCTAATTGGGTGTGAGACGATTGTAGATGTAAGTAAATATTTATATATGTGTCAATTTATATATATATATAAAATATATGTGTGTGTGTGTGTGTCTGTGTGTGTGTGTGGTGGTGTGTGTGCGTATGTGTGTAGTGTTGTGTGCATTTCAAAGAACATGTATTCTCCCAACAAAGAGGCAAAGAATGCTTAAGTATATGGCATGTGTGGATATACAAGACTTACAAATATATATATTATATATATATATATATATATGTGTGTGTGTGTGTGTGTGTGTTGTGTGGTGTGTACATCTACAAGTGTAAATGTATATCCTCCATCAAATGGAAGATAAAACGCACACTTTAAGTATACGGTATGTGTACACACACACGCGCGCGCATATATATACGTGTGAGCACATACGCAAATACATACACGCACACAGAGAGAGAGAGAGAGAGAGAGAGAGGAGAGGGGAGTGACTGAGAGAGAGAGAGAGAGACTCACATGTACACACATATACATATATATATATATATAGAGAGAGAGACAGGGTGAAGAGATTGAGAGAAAGAAAGAGAGAAATTGCAATTATCTATATATCTATTTATCCATATATCTATCCATATATAATATAATATATATATATATATATAATATATATATATAATAATATGGATAGATATAGATATATAATATATATGCAAACATCCTAATATATATATATAATAAATAATATATATAATATATATATAATATATAAATAATCGCGAGTGTGTGCCTATGTAAAAAAATGGTGTATTTTCGCTTTTGATGTTCAATCATGTAAGCTTGAATCCTGTCATCATGATTCAATCAAAATCTCTTGATAAAAATATTTATTTTCTTCTCTTCTTCACATTTTCATATTCGCGTGCAAACAAGTTCATTGAAAATAAATCCAAGAATTTAGAAGAGATAACAAACTCAATAGACTCACAGTGAAATCCACGTTTTAAAAACAAACAAAAAACAAAAACAAACACTGCTTCTGTAACATAATTAACCTCTGGTAATTTTATTTTCTACCGTTCATTTTTAACATATCCAACTAGAGATTTGAGTTAGGAAGAACAGATTCATTTGAACGACGCCATCTTTAGGTTGTTGTTTAAAAAAAAGAAGAAGGAAGGAAAAAAAGAAGGAAATGTTAACGATTGAAAGTAAAGGGAAAAGAAAGAAAAATAATGAAAGGGCAAAGAAAGACAAGAAAAAAGTGGACTCAAAAAGAAAGAAAAAGAATGAAAAAGTGAAAAGATATATAAAATAAAAAACGGTAAAGAGGAAAAAAAAAAAGAGTGAAAGAAAAAGAAAAATACAATAAAGAAAGAAAACGGTAACAATAGAAAAAATAAGAAGAAGAAAGGAAAGGAAAAAAAGAAGGAAATGTTAATGATTGAAAGTAAAAGGAAAAGAAAGAAAAAATAATGAAAGGGCTAAGAAAGACAAAGAAAAAACTGGAACACAAAAAGAAAGAAAAAATGAATGAAAAAAGCGAAAAGTATATTAAAGAAAAAACGGTAAAGAGGAAAAAAAAGAAGTGAAGAAAAAAAGAAAAATACAATAAAGAAAGAAAACGGTAACAATAAAAAAAATAAGAATAATAAAGGAAAGAAAAGAAAAAAAGAAGGAAATGTAACGATTGAAAGTAAAAGGGAAAGAAAGAGAAAAAAGGAAAGGGCAAAGAAAGACAAAGAAAAAATCTGGAACACAAAAAGAAAGAAAAATAATGAAAAAAGTAAAAGATATATAAAATAAAAAACGTAAAGAGGAAAAAAAAGAAGTGAAAGAAAAAGAAAAATACAATAAAGAAAGAAAACGGTAACAATAAAAAAAAAAAAGAAGAAAGGAAAGGAAAAGAAGAAGGAAATGTTAACGATTGAAAGTAAAAGGAAGAAAGAAAAAAAATGAAAGGTCAAAGAAGAAAAAGAAAAAAAGTGGACTCAAAAAGAAAGAAAAATGAATGAAAAAGTGAAGATATATAAAAGAAAAACGGTAAAGGAAAAAAAGAAGTGAAAGAAAAGAGAAAGAAAACGTAACAATAGAAAAAATAAGAAAAGAAGAAAGGAAAGGAAAAAAAAGAAGGAAATGTTACGATTGAAAGTAAAAGGGAAAAGAAAGAAAAAAATGAAAGGGCAAAGAAAGAAAAAGAAAAATCTGGAACGCAAAAAGAAGAAAGAAAATGAATGAAAAAAGCGAAAAATATTAAAGAAAAAACGGTAAAAGGGAAAAAAGAAGTGAAAGAAAAAGAAAATACAAGAAAGAAAGAAAACGGTAATAATAGAAAAAATAAGAAAAGAAAGAAAAAGGAAAAGCATAACGACAGAAAGAAAAGGGAGAAAGAAAGAAAGAAGAAAGAAGGAAAGAGTAATAACTGAAAGAAAAAAAGAGAGAGAAAAAAGAAAAAGTAAAACCATAGAATAACAGAAAAAATAGAAAATGTAAGAAAATTCAACAAAGAAGGAATTTGTAACAACTGGAAAAAAAAAAAAAATGAAAAGAAAAAAGAAGGAATTGGTAACGACTGAAAGAAAAAGGGAAAAGAAAGTAAAAGAAAGAAAGCAAAGACAGAAAGAAAAAAGAAAGACAAAGATAAAAAGAAAAAAAATTTAAAAAAGAATGAAAATATGAATATTCAAAAGAAGAAAAAAGTAAATATGAATGAAAAAAGAAAACATAATGAAGAAAGATGAAAATTATCATATTGAACCACAAATTTGAGTTAAGACGAACAAATCATTGAACGACGCCATTGTAAAAAATGAAGAAAAAGAAAAAGAAATGTTCTCCGACCTTTTTTACCGCAAATCAAAAAGTAAAGTTTATATATTTTTTATTTTTTTATTTATTTTTCCTCTTACTGATGTAGAAAATCGAAAGATTTCATTTCATATATGTTTGTTGTAAAATAGAAGAATTTTTTACATCAATTTCCGAATCATTTTAAAAACTTAAAAATGACCCCATTTAAAGAATATAGAACCAAAAAATAAGAACAAAATGAAATCGTCCTTTCTTTCTTAATATCACTTTTTTCTTTTCTTAATCAACTCTTTCTTCTTTTTTCTTTCTCCCACCTCTTCATTTCTTCCTTTTTACCACTCTTTCCCTCTATCTTTTTCTTTCTAATATTACTATACACCTCTTCCACTTTTTATTTCTTATTTTTCTTTTTTTTTCTATCAATCTGCTATTTCTTTCTTTCTCGCACCCTTTCTTTCCTTTCCCTCTCTTTCTTTATTCATTCCTTTCTTCCACTATTCTCTTCTCTTCTTTCTCTCACTTTACTCTCTTTCTTTCTCTTTTTCCTTCTTTCTTCTTTCTTTCTTCTTTCTTTCTTTCTTTCTTTCTCAATATCACTACACCTCTCCCTCCTTCCTTCGTTCTACAAATTAAATTTATTAAAACACCACAATCCTTTTTTTCTGAAGATTAAAAAAAAACTTTGCACCACCATAAACCAAATATTTAACAATGTAAATATATATATGTATATATTGTATGTACGTAAACAATTTTTGAAGCACATGTACGCATATAGATATAAAGATTTTTGTAAATTGAACGAGGAAAATAAATACTTTATAATGAAAAGCTTCGTAAAATGTTTAAATTTGGTTTTCTATTTATTTCAATTTCACTGTAGATAAATCCCAACATAAACCAACATTTTATAAAAAAATATATATCCAAGGTAGGTGGGTTGTTTCCCTTGATCGACGTTCCTCTTTAAACCCAACCAATCACAGGCCCGCAAATTTCGACGGGATCAATTGAAGATAGAAATTTTCCTCTTTTACAACTAGCGACTCTTGGGATCGGACGTAAATAACGTCGCTCCCATAATTCAGCAGATATAAGAAAAGGGTCTGTCGAAAGTACAATACTTACCATAAACTTACAAGCGCTCAGTTAAGTGAATTGTATTCATTATATCCATATAATGACATTTCCCGCAGCAATACTATCTTAGCAACAACAATTATTACAACAATATTACAAGTGTATTTCTTGGTGTAAGTTGTATTAAGTGTTATCAAAATTCCAAGTTGTGTTCATGATTTTCTGTTTCTAACTTTTGTTAATTCCACATTCGCGGCGTAAATCAGCACAATGTATTAGCTTGATAAGGATTATGAAATCTGAAAACGTTTCGCGCCTATGATGAAATCAACATAAATTTAAAAAAACAATCAAACCCCTTGCGAAACTTTTCATTAATTATAATAATTATATATATATTAATAATAATATATATGCATGTTAATTAAACAAAAGACACATCTCTTGTTTAACAATTTTATTTTTGATCTTTTCGAGTTTTCTGGCCAACTTTTTATATTGTGTGAAATTCGTGAACTAGTCCACCAAAAGTTCAGTCCCAAGTACTTCGTCATATCCACGAATTCCACCAAATATTAAAAAGTTGGCCAAGAAACTCGAAAAGATCAAAAATAAAATTGATAAACAGGAAATGTGTCTTTTGTTTAATTCACATGTATAAATGAAAGAATGCTGCCCAAATACACTTCATCAGGGCTTTTGACCGACAAACCAAAAGACTCTCATAGTCTTCTTATTCTCTGTGATAAATTTATTTTTCCTCAAATAAACAAAAGCCCTGATGAAGACCTATTGAAACACATCGAAGCACTGCAGCGTTGGCGAAATAAATATCACTCGTTTTATGAACTTTTTTCAATTTTTCACTATACTACATACTGTCGGATCACTCCACTTTCTCTTCTCATACACTATATATATATATATATATATAAATATAATAATATTATATATATATATATATAATATATATATAACGTAAAATATTAACAAAAGATATAGAATTTGCATTATAGTCTATTTCAGGAAGCTTAGACAAGGTGTCCTAACTCTCCAAACATCAGAGGCGAATGATGAATTCTTTATACTTTAAGGTATTTTAAAACAGATTGGTGGTCCCCGTAGTTTGAAATCTAAGAATAGATTGATTTAACATAAATTCCTAACAAATTACCGACAACAAATGGTCAAATGTCTTTTTATGGCCCCAAAGCAGAGGGAAACAGGACAATTAAAAAAAATAAAATAGATAAAAATAAAAATAAAATAAGATCTGTTTTCAAATGCCTTAAAAGTAATAAAGAATTCTCATCGCATCTGATGATTTGAGAGAGTTAGACACCTTGTCTAAGCTTCCTGAAATAGACTATAATGCAAAATTCTAAGTTTTTTGTTATTATTTTACGTATAAATTGCTCTGTGACTCTAACAATAAGAGTATACATTGAGCTCTGCAAACTGGGACACGTTTTAAAAAAACAAAAACTCCTAGCCGTAAGGAAGATTTCTTATCCGGATTTTTGGATTAATATAATTATTATATATATATATATATATAATTGTGTGTGTGTGTGTGGTGTGTGTGTGTGTGGTGTTTGTGTTGAAAGAATGAATAAGGAAAGAACATTAAAAAAATTCTCCGCTTTTTCCAACGAATTTCATTTTAAATAAGATTCACTCTGATTAAGGTCGAATTTTCTTTGTGTGCGGAACACTTTTTTTATATATATTATTCATTTCATTTGTTTATTTAAAAATAATAATAGTTTAAATATTGTACACATAAGATAAACTCCTGATCGAAACACGTGTAATTATATTGATTGAAATTATCCTTTATTATCTTTCTTTACTTTCTTTCCTTTATTCATTCTTTCAACATACCGTCGGATTCACTTCCAGTTTCATCTTTAACACACACACACCACACACACACACACACACCAAATTTATTACAACATAGGTACACATTTATTATAATATAGTACAAGTGATAACCTACTCGAGTTTCACCATAAGGATATTCAGGGTTAAATTCACTGAATTAACCGAGATACCGATTAATTGCAGTCGACTGCACGTGTGTGTTCATCGCGTGTATCTTGGTTAATTCAGTGGATTTAACCCTGAAGATCCTTATGGTGAAACTCGAGTAGGTTATCACTTGTACCTATATTGTAATATATATTGAATAAAAAGGCCTTAAATACCAGGGGTATCGTGATTATGGACCATTTCCACTCGTGGGTATCTGAGGCCCACCGAGTTTCGTCAGACCACGTTTTTATTCAGACTGGCAAATAGCAAAATTCAGCTTACATTTATACAAAAGATTCTTTTGGTTGGTGATGTTTCTTTTTTGTTTTTTTGTTTTTGTTTAACTGTTTTTTTTTTTGTTTTTGTTTATCTGTTTGTTTTTTTTTGCTCTGTTAATAAAAATTAAGCATTGAGCTCTCATACGGAACCTGAACTCTACAACAAACTACATTGAACAAATGGACTTGCTACTACTGACACACTCGTCTACCCGGATTTTAATAGCATGTCAAACCCTCAAAAACACTTCAATTTTTATAGTTCTTCTATAATGCTGCCTTTCAAAAAATCTATAAACAATTTCTTTAAATAAGAATTTTTCTCCTGACGATGACCTAAGGTCGAAACTAGTTGAGAATAAATAACATATAAGAAATATTCCTGCTTGTCTTATTACTTTTTGTTCATACTATATATATATATATATATATATATATATATATATATTAAGTTTTTGAAAAAAACATGAACATAAGTCAAAAATATTTCATGTCTTCATATATATATATATATATATATATAAAATAATAAAATTCGAAGGCAATACAATGCGTAAAAAATAAAGACAAAAAGATGTTTATATGTCTAATCGATTTCAAAGCGAAGCTTTATCGTCAGAGACGGATTTCAGAAATGACGTCATTTCTGAAATCCGTCTCTGACGATAAAGCTTCGCTTTGAAATCGATTAGACATATAAACATCTTTTTGTCTTTATTTTTTACGCATTGTATTGCCTTCGAATTTTATTATTTTATAACATACTTAACAATGCTTCAAGCAAATTACCAATTACTTTTATATATATATATATATATATATATATATAAAAATGGCTATATATCGATTTCCTCGATAAATATATATATATATATATATATATATATATATATATATATATATATATATATATATGTCTTTCAACTCGTGTTCGAATAAGACGATTTCCTGTATTTTTTTATCATCATAGTTATGTGCCAGTAGCATTTGACACTCTATCCTTGTGTTTACCCTTTCTTTTAGCCCGCTTCAATTTTGGGTGTTTAATTCGGTTGGATATAGACATATATACAGACATATATACACACACATATATCTATGTATATAGTTATCTATATTTACATACGAGAATTAAAAATGAGAGTAACACAGAAACTGAAATTGAATGGAGAAATTTATTATATAAAAAAAGCGGACTTATCTAATGTGGGAACGAAATCTTATAGATTATGTTTGAAAAAAAGGTTGAGCAAAATAGGATTCCCAGAACGGAATAAAGTGCTGAACAAATAATTAGAGTTGGTATCTAGATTGTAGACCTGAAGCTAAATATCTTCCTTTCAATTTGTCATCTGACTAAATCTTTAAATGTTTAAAAGGAAAAATAATCACTTCCTTAGTTTGTTACATTCATTTTGCTGCATACCGGAGGTTCAAGATTTGTGAAACGTAAGTAGCAAGAATATTTTACGAGTTTTAACATTTATTATTTAACGTTAATTATATGTGATTCTCAAACCCTTTTCATAGAGGGCCTTACATCTCTGCAGGGGATGCACTTACCGTATTCTAGGCATAGAATAGGAATAGTTATTTGAAACCAGGTGCACTTGGTTTGAGAATAGCACAGACTACTGACAATTACCAAGCGGTTTTGATTTTATGTCTTCACCTCTCCAACTTAGATATATATGCCCTACCAATGATATTGAGCACCTTTCTTATTATAGAACACACACTCACACACACACACACACACACACACACATATATATATATATATATATATATATATATATATATATATTATTTATATTTATATTTTGCTTGAAGGCAATTACAATGCGTATATCGCATAACATTCGATAATTATAGAAGATAATAATGACAAGTGAATTTCAGTAAAGAATTATTCGGTGTGTAGAACATCGTACAGACTGTTTCAACTTTATTAAGTCTCATCAGCGATGTATACTAACGATTTCCCTCTGACAGAAATCGAAACCGGGACTTCAGCAGGATAGTCAGAAACCGGCCACGATACAGCACGGGACAATCCTTGCGAAATTTACCTGTCAATGATACTGATACGTCTCTACCATATGAGGTAAGGAGACGTTGAGTGAATAATAACAAACTCGGGCCTTGTGCTCTTCGGCGAAGGAAATAAGATTTTTGGATGTTTTTTTTTTTAGAAGCATTGTTGAATAAAGTATACATTATTATTTATATTTATTTCCTTGTTGAATGTTTAATGGATGAAATTGATTTAATATGAGTTTACTAGTACGTGTTTCGGCCAGGAGTTTGTTCGTGTACAAATGTATTCTATTTATCATTTTAAATATAAAATACAATGATAATAATAGATAATTATAAAATATTTAAGCATACAAAGAATAACGCCTTCATCAGAATAAAATGTTTAATATTTGAAATTAAAAACGGCCGCTGTCCCTGTATTCAAGGGAATCGTTTGAGCGTCTGAGGTGAAGCACCACACCTACCATCAGCTCCCCACTTTACCGCACAGATCCTTGTGCTACTCATACGCTGGGTTGGCGAGGGCCGGTATCGAACAGAACCTTGGTGGTTCCTAGTCCGACGCTCTAGCGACTGAGCTAAATCGGCCATAAACAGCGTTCTTACCAACCTTCCTTAGCAACAATTAACAGCCTCCTTTGTAACCGTAAATAAATTGCGTCTTTAGCAACTTTCCTTAACAATAAAAAATCTTCCATAGCAACCGTTCTTAACAACAATAAATAGCGTTCTTATCAAATTCATTAGCAACCTTAGTAACCTTAAATAACGTCTTTAGTAATAATAGCGTCTCTAGCAACCGTAAAAAGGGTCCTTAGCAATCTTCCTTAACAACAATAAATAATTCTTATAAACGAAAATAGCATCCTTAACAATAATAAATAGCGTCCTTAGCAAACGTAAAACGCATTCCAGGATTTGAACTCGTGTCACCAGCTCCATTTTCTAGGACGATAACCATTACACTATGCACCTACAAAAGGCAGAGTAATATTTTTTTTGAAAAATAAAGCAATTAAAATCTCTTTTTTTTTTTTTCTTTTTTTTTTTTTTGACAAATTCTATAACTGGGGCTTTAATGTATTTGTGCTTTGTTTTTTCTCCCACTACTTCCGGTTATGCGCCGTGTAGGAATTCATTTCAAAGCATCGTGCCAGAAATCTATTTCCTACGATCATAACCGTTACGCTAATTGGGTGTGAGACGATTGTAGATGTAAGTAAATATTTATATATGTGTCAATTTATATATATATATAAAATATATATGTGTGTGTGTGTGTGTGTCTGTGTGTGTGTGTGTGTGTGTGTGTGTGCGTATGTGTGTATGTGTGTGTGTGCATTTCAAAGTAGACATGTATATTCTCCCAACAAAGGGAGGCAAAGAATGCTTAAGTATATGGGCATGTGTGGATATGTACACAGACTTACAAATATATATATATATATATATATATATATATATGTGTGTGTGTGTGTGTGTGTGTGTGTGTGTGTGTGTACATCTACAAGTGTAAATGTATATTCCTCCATCAAATGGAAGATAAAACGCACACTTTAAGTATACGTGTATGTGTACACACACACGCGCGCGCATATATATACGTGTGAGCACATACGCAAATACATACACGCACACAGAGAGAGAGAGAGAGAGAGAGAGAGAGAGAGGGAGTGACTGAGAGAGAGAGAGAGAGACTCACATGTACACACATATACATATATATATATATATAGAGAGAGAGAGACAGGGTGAGAGAGATTGAGAGAAAGAAAGAGAGAATATTTGCATATATACCTATATATCTATTATCCATATATCTATCCATATATATATATATATATATATATATATATATATATATATATATATATATATATGGATAGATATAGATATATACATATATGTGCAAACATTCCTAATATATATATATATATATATATATATATATATATATATATATATATATATATATCGCGAGTGTGTGCCTATGTAAAAAAATGGTGTATTTTCGCTTTTGATGTTCAATCATGTAAGCTTGAATCCTGTCATCATGATTCAATCAAAATTCTCTTGATAAAAATATTTATTTTCTTCTCTTCTTCACATTTTCATATTCGCGTGCAAACAAGTTCATTTGAAAATAAATCCCAAGAATTTAGAAGAGATAACAAACTCAATAGACTCACAGTGAAATCCACGTTTTAAAACAAAAAAAAACAAAAACAAACACTGCCTTCTGTAACATAATTAACCTCTGGTAATTTTATTTTCTACCGTTCATTTTTAACATATCCAACTAGAGATTTGAGTTAGGAAGAACAGATTCATTTGAACGACGCCATCTTTAGGTTGTTGTTTAAAAAAAAGAAGAAGGGAAAGGAAAAAAAGAAGGAAATGTTAACGATTGAAAGTAAAAGGGAAAAGAAAGAAAAAATAATGAAAGGGCAAAGAAAGACAAAGAAAAAAAGTGGTACTCAAAAAGAAAGAAAAAATGAATGAAAAAGTGAAAGATATATAAAATAAAAAACGGTAAAGAGGAAAAAAAAAGAAGTGAAAGAAAAAGAAAAATACAATAAAGAAAGAAAACGGTAACAATAGAAAAAATAAGAAGAAGAAAGGAAAGGAAAAAAAGAAGGAAATGTTAATGATTGAAAGTAAAAGGGAAAAGAAAGAAAAAATAATGAAAGGGCTAAGAAAGACAAAGAAAAAACTGGAACACAAAAAGAAAGAAAAAATGAATGAAAAAAGCGAAAAGTATATTAAAGAAAAAACGGTAAAGAGGAAAAAAAAAGAAGTGAAAGAAAAAGAAAAATACAATAAAGAAAGAAAACGGTAACAATAAAAAAAATAAGAATAATAAAGGAAAAGAAAAAAAAGAAGGAAATGTTAACGATTGAAAGTAAAAGGGAAAAGAAAGAGAAAAAAGGAAAGGGCAAAGAAAGACAAAGAAAAAATCTGGAACACAAAAAGAAAGAAAAAATGAATGAAAAAAGTAAAAGATATATAAAAAAAAACGGTAAAGAGGAAAAAAAAGAAGTGAAAGAAAAAGAAAAATACAATAAAGAAAGAAAACGGTAACAATAGAAAAAAAAAAGAAAGGAAAGGAAAAGAAGAAGGAAATGTTAACGATTGAAAGTAAAAGGGAAAAGAAAGAAAAAAAATGAAAGGTCAAAGAAAGAAAAAGAAAAAAAGTGGTACTCAAAAAGAAAGAAAAAATGAATGAAAAAAGTGAAAGATATATAAAAGAAAAAACGGTAAAGGGAAAAAAAGAAGTGAAAGAAAAAGAGAAAGAAAACGGTAACAATAGAAAAAATAAGAAGAAGAAAGGAAAGGAAAAAAAAGGAAATGTTACCGATTGAAAGTAAAAGGAAAAGAAAGAAAAAATGAAAGGGCAAAGAAAGAAAAAGAAAAATCTGGAACGCAAAAAGAAAGAAAAAATGAATGAAAAAAGCGAAAAATATATAAAAGAAAAAACGGTAAAGGGAAAAAAGAAGTGAAAGAAAAAGAAAAATACAAGAAAGAAAGAAAACGGTAATAATAGAAAAAAATAAGAAAAGAAAAAAAGGAAAAGCATAACGACAGAAAGAAAAGGGAGAAAGAAAGAAAGAAGAAAGAAGGAAAGAGTAATAACTGAAAGAAAAAAAGAGAGAAAAAAAGAAAAAGTAAAACCATAGAATAACAGAAAAAATAGAAGTAAGAAAAATTCAAAAAGAAGGAATTTGGTAACAACTGGAAAAAAAAAGAAAAATGAAAGAAAAAAGAAGGAATTGGTAACGACTGAAAGAAAAAGGGAAAAGAAAGTAAAAGAAAGAAAGCAAAGACAGAAAGAAAAAAGAAAGACAAAGATAAAAAGAAAAAAAAAATTTAAAAAAGAATGAAAAATATGAATATTCAAAAGAAAGAAAAAGTAAATATGAAATGAAAAAAAGAAAAACATAATGAAAGAAAGATGAAAATTATCATATTGAACCACAAATTTGAGTTAAGACGAACAAATTCATTTGAACGACGCCATTGTTAAAAAATGAAGAAAAAGAAAAAGAAATGTTCTTTCCTGACCTTTTTTTACCGCAAATCAAAAAGTAAAGTTATATATTTTTTTATTTTTTTATTTTATTTTTTCCTCTTACTGATGTAGAAAATCGAAAGATTTCATTTCATATATGTTTGTTGAAAAATTAGAGAATTTTTTACATCAATTTTCCGAATCATTTTAAAAACTTAAAAATGACCCCATTTTAAGAATATAGAACCAAAAAATAAGAACAAAATGAAATCGTCCTTTCTTTCTTAATATCACTTTTTTTCTTTTCTTAATCAACTCTTTTTTCTTTCTTTCTTTCTTTCTCCCACTCTTCTTCATTTCTTCCTTTTTACCACTCTTTCCCTCTATCTTTTTTCTTTCTTAATATTACTACACTCTTCCATCTTTTATTTCTTATTTTTTTTTTTTCTTTCTATCAATCTGCT
>CM042161.1:191367-219644 GCA_023376005.1 Doryteuthis pealeii | reverse complement strand
CTTTCTTTCTTTCTTTCTTCTTCTTCTTTCTTTCTTTCAATCCCTCTATTGTTCTTTCTTTCTTTCTTTCTTTCTTTCTTTCTTTCTTTTTTCTTTTTTTTTTCTTTCTTTCTTTCTTCTTTCTTTCACTCCCTCTTTGTTCATTCTTTCCTTATATCAACCCACTCTTTCTTTCTTTCTTTCTTTTTCTTTTTTCTCTTTCCTTTTCCTTCTTCTTTTTTCTTTTTTCTTTCTTTCTTTCTTTCTTTCACTCCTTCTTTTTTCATTCTTTCTTTATATCAACCCACTCTTTCTCTTTCTTTTTCTTTTTTCTTTTTCTTTTTCTTTCTTTCTTTCTTTTCTTTCTTTCACTCTCTCTTTTTTCATTCTTTCTTTATATCAACCCACTCTTTCTTTTTTATTTTTCTTTTTTCTTTTTTCTTTCTTTCTTCTTTCTTTCATTTTTCTTTTTCTTTTTTCTTTTTCATTTTTCTTTTTCTATATCTTATATCTTTAAATCTATATTCTTCTTCCTCTCGTTTGTTTTTTGTTTTTTCTCTCATCTTATCTTTCCTTTCACTTTCCTTCTCTCCCATTTCTTGCTTTTCTGCAACATAATGCACTTGCATTTGATTTTTATGCAACTGCATAAAATATCCACGGAAATTCCACTTCACTGTAATTGTAAACGAGAAGAAAGATGTCTGATTTTAATTTTCAAATGAACTCAACATATTTCCTCTTTTCTTTTTTACTCTAAGAAACGAATATCAGAATCTGGAAAGGAAATATTAAAAGCCTTTTAAATTTTAAAACATTGATCTTTGAATGTTTAGAGAGGAGAGAGAAACAAAAAAAAAACACACAGAAAGAAAGAAAAAAAAAAACCAAAGCAAAAACCAAAACCATCAAGTTAGGATTGTTCACAAAGAGTCTTGACTTCTTTTGACAGCTGAAAACAAAGAAATACAAGTGCCACATAAGACGCTATCGTTTTCACAATCTTTCTGCCATCTTTCCTTGTCTTTATTTATCCATTAAGCAAATCTATATATCAGTCGACTTTATTATTCACAATTTAGAATTGATGTCATTCTATTGCATTTCCTTTTATGGATAAATAGATACTTGTTTGTTTGTTTGTTTGTTTGTTTGTTTGGCTGGCTGGTTGGTTGGTTGGTTGGTTGGTTGGTGGCTGGCTGGCTGGCTGCAGGTTGGTTTGGTTGGCTGGTTGGTTGGTTGTGGTTTGGTTGGTTTTGCTGGCTGGCTGGTTGGTTGATGGTTGGTTGGTTGGTTGGTTGCTGGCTGGGCGGCTGTTGCTGGTTGGTTGGTTGGTTGGTTGGTTTGTTTGCTGGCTGGCTGGTTGGTTGATTGGTTGGTGGTTGGTTGGTTGTTGGTTGGTTTGGCTGGCTGGCTGGTTGGTTGTTGGTTGGTTTGATGGCTGGCTGGCTGGCTGGTTGATTGGTTGGTTGGCTGGTTGTTGGTTTTGGATGGCTGGCTGGCTGGCTGGCTGGTTGGTTGGTTGGTTGGTGTGTTGGTTGGTTGGTTTGCTGGCTGGATGGTTAGTGGGTTGGCTGGCTGGCTGGCTGGCTGGCTGGTTGGTGGTGGTTGGTTGGTTTGCTGGCTGCCGGCTGGCTGGTTAGTTGGTTGGTTGGCTGGTTGGTGGTTGGCTGACTGGCTGGCTGGCTGCTGGTGGTTTGGTTTACTGGCTGGTGTTGGTTTACTGGCTGGTTGGTTGGTTGGCAGGTTGGTTGGTTTTGCTGGCTGGCTGGCTGGTTGGTTTGCTTGCTTGCTGGCTGGCTGGTTGGTTGGTTGTTTGGCTGGATGGCTGGCTGGTTGGTTGGTTGGTTGGAACTTAAGGCGTGTATAGTTTGAATAAAAAGAAAGAACGACTGTATGTATGTCTGTATGTTTGTTTGTACAACGACCGAGAACAGGTGCTTTTATTAATTGCAAATTGGAGACAAACAAAGGCCTAAGTTAAATAAAATCAGCATCCTATTTACACCATTTTCCATAAGAAAATCTAAATAAATATATAATAAGTGTATATATAAATTAATATAAATAAATGATATATAAAACAATTGACTGAAAAATGATTAAAACGTTTAAAAATGATAAAACATAATAAAAATCATATTAAAGATAAAGAGAGAGAGGGGGGAGATAGAGAGTAGGAAAGAGAGGGTATCTTTCGTGGGACAGCCTTTTAAATCTCTCGGTCGCAACGCCCCCCCCCCAACGGCGAACCGTAACAGCAAGGAAAGATAATCCCTGCTTATGTCAACCGTAGCAAAACAAGGAAAGGTAATCCCTTCACTTTCTTACTACTTTATTTCGGTATCTTTTCTTTCATGTATCTTACAATCTTTAAATCTATTTTCTTCTTTCACAATGGGACCCTAAATAGGGACTACCACTCCCGGTCACGGTGGACCTGGGAGTAATAACAATGAAGGGGTGCGCCACACACCTAGAGCTCCAGAATTGGAATTTTACGACAAGATGCTGTTTAACATCATACTCAGGACACATAGTTGTTTGGTTTCTTTGCTTAATGGCATATCAACCTTCATGGGTTATTTAATGCCTAAGTCAACCTTTTAGAGGAACAGATAGTATAACTCGAACCTGGTTTAAATATTTAACCCAAATCTCTTTCCTAAGAGTATTAGTCTAAAAATGAATGTAATAGTGCGAGTGGAATTTGAACTTGTGTTACATAATTCATGGATAGTCAATGAATTATGTACGTACTGTAGTCAGAATATTTTTTGAATAAGAGTTCGTTAGATTCACAATCGGAGGGAGTTATGTGGGGAAATTCCATAATCGTTAGGGGTGGGATTTATTAATGATGATCCCGACTTGACCCTTCCGGATGCTTGCGATTACAGACTTAAGAAGTTTTAGTTTAGTTGCAAGCAGTCACTAGCAGAGAGCGGACGTTTCTCAGAGTCACACTCATCGCGCGGTCGAATATGGGCTGGGTTGCTTTGAATAAAAGACTTAAAAAAAACAAAGTCTTGTTGATTCATTTAAACAAGAAATTACCAGCCCGAAGAAAACAACACAAAGAAGAAACCCACGGGAACGGCCCGTGAAATAAGCCCTGAAGAATATGACGGCCGACAGAGCAATAAGTAGAAGAATAAACATTTGTTACATAATTATTGGATCCCTAATGCTTTTATAAGGTATTGTAGACATCATTATGGCGATTAGTACAGCTGATGGCCTTGAGGGTGAGTGACAGCGTTTGACCTCACTCTGACCTTGCTTTCTGGGGATAGACCGTGAGAACCGGAACCCCCATAGAAAGCCCTCTTCCGGTTTAAGGATACTAAGTAAGTAAGAGTCAGTTAGAACTTAGAGGCCGAGCTAGCAACATGTAAGCCTCATCTGCGCAGATTGTCTGGGTGGGGATTTGGAATAAAGTAACATCAACCTAAATCGAAGTCTTGTGTTTATTACTAAAAACTAACAATGACACAAGGCTTCTGATAAGGAATGATCCCCAACAGAAACCAGACCCGGAATCCTCAATAGAAGATCAGACCAGACCTTAGAAGATATATCAGACCAAGATAGATGATAGACGATCAGAAGCAAAGCCGGCCAGAAGAATAGACGACAGAGTAAGAAGTAAGAAAGGTATATAACGTTATATAGATTTGGTACGGTGAAAAGACCAGTATATAACACATTAAGAGCCCCTTATCCCATCTCTTCTCTGTCTGTCTGTCTGTCTGTCTCTCCCATTATATACCCGATATGTTAGAGGGGTATATAACACTCGCTTACAACGATGTTACAGTCCAGCACGTTAGTGACTACGCCACGGAGACTCTAACCTCAACCTGTCACGTATGATTTAGATCAGCTAATATACATTTATTACTGTGCTACTTTGATATGCAATTTACGTACCAACGTGATCTACAAAAGTTTTAGTTTAGTTGCGAGCGGACGTTTCTCAGAGTCACACTCATCGCGCGGTCGAATATGGGCTGGGTTGCTTTGAATAAAAGACTTTTAAAAAAAGTCTTGTTGATTCATTTAAACAAGAAATAACCAGCCCGAAGAAAACAACACAGAGAAGAAACCCGCAGGAACGGCCCGTGAAATAAGCCCTGAAGAATATGGCGGCCGACAGAGCAATAAGTAGAAGAGTAACAATTAAAATCCCCTCATCTCATCTCTTCTCTGTCTGTCTGTCTGTCTGTCTGTCTGTCTCTCTCTCTCTCTCTCTCTCTCTCTCTCTCTCTCTCTCTCTCTCTCTCCGTTAATCACTACGCCACGGAGACTCTGACCTCAACCTGTCACGTATGATTTAGATCAGCTAATATACATTTATTACTGTGCTACTTTGATATGCAATTTACGTACCAACGTGATCTACAAAAGTCAAATTTTATTTGATCTAAAAAAAAAGTTAAATTTCATTTTAGTATGTGATCTGAATATATCAGTTTTGAATAAAATATTTTTATATATTTTTTTTTTTTAAAAAGATTGTACAAATTTGAAAATAATTTATTAAATTCAAACGCAAATTAGATATACATCAACAAAAAAAAAAAAGATAATAAAAATTCTATCATTTATAATTTTGAAAAATTGAAATGAAACATATTAGGGTTAGGAGTAATGTTAGGGAGGTCGCATACAAAATCGATTTCTTCACATGTTGATTTCATACCAAAGTAGCAACAATTTTTGTTTGGTTTAGTTTATTTGTTCAATGGCATATAAACCTGTTGGATCATTTGTTGTATTTAAGCTGTGCTGCAATCCACCACTTAAATTTATAGACTAAGCGAGGTCGCGTGGTTTCAATCTCAACCAATCAACAGCCCGAAACTACTTAACCGGTGATACTGACAGACGTCCATTTACAATCATTGACGAAGGGCCTGCAAGACTGAGGAGCACCAAGGAACAACCAAAGGATTATTCACTAAGGATCGCGCTCTGCTTAATACAAAGAATCTCCGCTGGACAGCACTGTTGCTTGAAGCCTAACGGATGGCCACAAAAATCGTAAAAAACCTTCCTGGTTTGGTTTGGTGTTTTGTTTTACGGCATATCAACCTCAGTGAGTCATTTAATGCCGACAAAGTTATGAAATAAATTAATTCATAATGGAGTTCAATTTTTTTGAAAAATATATGTAAAAATTAATATAAAATATATTGAAAATATAGAAAAATTAGCCAGAACATATATGGGAACACACACACACACACACACACACACACACACACACACAAACAGATAGCTTTTTTATTCTATAATTATTAGGTGCGTACTTGGGTTAGCTCAGTAGGTAAAGCGTTCGTCTAGAGACCACAAGGTTCCTAGTTCGATACCGGTCCTCGCCAACTCAGCGTATGAATAGCATAGGGATCTGTGCGGTAAAGTAAGGAGCTGATGGTAGATGTGGTGCTCCACCTCAGACGCTAGAACAATCTCCTTGGTCTAGCGCTATTGAAAAGGCGATAGACTCCCTCGCTGACTGGCTGATACCGACTTCAGGCCGCCCCGTTGACTTTACTTTACTTTTACTTATTTATGGGCAATACTGTCTCTGTGTGTTTCGTGCTTGTGTGTTAGTGTTTTGTAGTTTGCGTGTTCTCCGGCCATATTAGTGGTCAGTGACGTGTACATCTTCCAAATTGCGATTCCACAACATGTCCAACTTTGGTCCTGCCGAGTCATCAAATATAGAAATCGTGCACTTTCTTGTGTCCTCTTTAAAAAAAAAAGTGTCCAGAAATCAGAAGGGAATCCCTTAAATGGAAGAATTAAATCTCTGCACGTGTCTCGGGTAGAAAATGGTGAAAGTGCATCTTGACACTCGTGTGCTTGCATGATAGTGTCTTCTACTCTTGTACACAGTATGCTTGTAAAATTGGATGAATAAATAAATAGTGCCATGATTCTGTTCCCCAACTCACTTTCTATCTTTCTTTCTTATTCCGTGTAGCATGTCCTATTTCTTTCCTTTCTTTCTTTAAGATAAAAAGGAATGCTCCATTATTTACCTGAGGTGACGACACCCATAAGAAAATAAGAATTCGCCGATTAAGTGACACTAGATAATAATAATAATAATAATAATAATAATAAGAAGAAGAGAAGAAGAAGAAGAAGAAGAAGAAGAAGAAGGAACAAAATAGAAGAAGAAGAAGAAGAAGAAGGAATCAAAAGAAAGAAGAAGAAGAAGAAGAAGAAGAAGAAGAAGAAGAGAAGAAGAAGAAGAAGAAGAAACAAAATAAGAAGAAGAAGAAGAAGAAGAAGAAAAGAAGGAAAATAAGAAGAGAAGAGAAGAAGAAGAAGAAGAAGAAAACAATAATAATAAGAAGAATAAGAATAAGAATAAGAAGAAGAAGAAGAAGAAGAAGAAGAAGAAGAAGAAGAAGAAGGAGGAAACAAAATATAAAGAAGAAGAAGAAGAAGAAGGAAACAAAATAATAATAATAATAATAATAATAATAAGAAGAAGAAGAAGAAGAAGAAGAAGAAGAAGAAGAAGAAGAAAACAAAATATGAAGAAGAAGAAGAAGAAGAAGAAGAAAACAAAATATGAAGAACAAGAAGAACAAGAAGAAGAAGAAGAAGATCATCATCCTTATTATTATCTTCATCATCATCATCTCAGGCGAAGAACTCATCTACTTTTTGTTTTCTAGTGTGCGACCGGAATATTTGCTTCTTCACTTTAACTCTACAACCCCGTCGCTATTTTTGCATATCATCTTGGATGATTAGAACGGTTTCATTTTTAACCAGAGGGTGTTGCAAGATCAAAACGGTCAGAAGATTAAGGAACTAGAGTATTAATTACTGTATATCTTTTTCTTCTATTGCATTTTTCTTATTTTCTTATTTTTCATTTTATCAAATCTGTTAATTTCTTTCTTATCAATCTGTTTCATATAATCAGTTTAAAATATTTTTCTTTTCTATTCGACTTTTTTCATTTCTCTTTCTTTCTTAACACTTCCTTTATTTCTTCTTCATTATGTCTATTTTTCTTTCTTTTCTTTTTCTTTCTTTCCAATTCTTTCCTCTCTTATTAATTATGCCTATTTCTTTCCTTTTTTTCTTTCTATCTTCTGACGTCCTTCCTTTCTTCTTCATTGTGTCTATGTTTCTTTCTTTTCTTTTTCTTTCTTTCCAATTCATTCCTCTCTTATTAATTATGCCTATTTCTTTCCTTTTTTCTTTCTATCTTCTGACGTTCTTCCTTTCTTCTTCATTGTGTCTATTTTTCTTTCTTTTCTTTTTCTTTCTTTCTAATTCTTTCCTCTCTTATTAATTATGCCTATTTCTTTCCTTTTTTCTTCTATCTTCTGACGTCCTTCCTTCCTTCTTCATTGTGTCTATTTTTCTTTCTTTTCATTTTCTTTCTTTCCAATTCTTTCCTCTCTTATTAATTATGTCTATTTCTTTCCTTTTTTCTTTCTATCTTCTGACGTCCTTCCTTTCTTCTTCATTGTGTCTATTTTTCTTTCTTTTTCTTTCTTTCTAATTCATTCCTCTCTTATTAATTATGCCTATTCTTTCCTTTTTCTTTCTATCTTCTGACGTCCTTCCTTTCTTCTTCATTGTGTCTATTTTTCTTTCTTTTCTTTTTCTTCTTTCCAATTCTTTCTTCTCTTATTAAATGCCTATTTCTTTCCTTTTTTCTTTCTATCTTCTGACGTCCTTCCTTTCTTCTTCAATAGTGTCTATGTTTCTTTCTTTCTTTTTCTTTCTTTCTAATTCTTTCCTCTCTTATTAATTATGCCTATTTCTTTCCTTTTTTCTTTCTATCTTCTGACGTCCTTCCTTTCTTCTTCATTGTGTCTATTTTTCTTTCTTTTCTTTTTCTTTCTTTCTAATTCATTCCTCTCTTATTAATTATGCCTATTTCTTTCCTTTTTTCTTTCTATCTTCTGACGTCCTTCCTTTCTTCTTCATTTTGTCTATGTTTCTTTCTTTTCTTTTCTTTCTTTCTAATTCTTTCCTCTCTTATTAATTATGTCTATTTCTTTCCTTTTTTCTTTCTATCTTCTGACGTCCTTCCTTCTTCTTCATTGTGTCTATTTCTTCTTTTCTTTTTCTTTCTTTCTAATCTTTCCTCTCTTATTAATTATGCCTATTTCTTTCCTTTTTCTTCTATCTTCTGACGTCCTTCCTTTTTGTTTCATTGTGTCTATTTTCTTTTCTTTTTCTTTCTTTCCAATTCATCCTCTCTTATTAATTACCGATTTCTTTCCTTTTTTCTTTCTATCTTCTGACCTCCTTCCTTTCTTCTTCATTGTGTCTATTTTTCTTTCTTTTCTTTTCTTTCTTCTAATTCGTTCCACTCTTATTAATTATGCCTATTTCTTTCCTTTTTCTTTCTATCTTCTGACGTCCTTCCTTTCTTCTTCATTGTGTCTATTTTTCTTTCTTTTCTTTTTCTTTCTTTCTAATTCTTTGCTCTCTTATTAATTATGCCTATTTCTTTCCTTTTTTCTTTCTATCTTCTGACGTCCTTCCTTTCTTCTTCATTGTGTCTATTTTTCTTTCTTTTCTTTTTCTTTCTTTCCAATTCTTTCCTCTCTTACTAATTATGCCTATTTCTTTCCTTTTTTCTTTCTATCTTCTGACGTCCTTCCTTTCTTCTTCATTGTGTCTATTTTTTCATTCTTTCTTTCTTTCTTTCCAATTCATTCCTCTCTTATTAATTATGCCTATTTCTTTCCTTTTTTTCTTTCTATCTATTCTGACGTCCTTCCTTTCTTCTTCATTGTGTCTATTTTTTCTTTCTTTTCTTTTTCTTTCTTTCCAATTCATTCCTCTCTTATTAATTATGCCTATTTCTTTCCTTTTTTTTCTTCTATCTTCTGACGTCCTTCCTTTCTTCTTCATTGTGTCTATTTTTCTTTCTTTCTTTTCTTTCTTTCCAATTCTTTCCTCTCTTACTAATTATGCCTATTTCTTTCCTTTTTCTTTCTATCTTCTGACGTCCTTCCTTTCTTCTTCATTGTGTCTATTTTTCTTTTTTTCTTTTTCTTTCTTTCCAATTCTTTCCTCTCTTATTAATTATGCCTATTTCTTCCCTTTTTTCTTTCTATCTTCTGACGTCCTTCCTTTCTTCTTCATTGTGTCTATTTTCTTTCTTTTCTTTTTCTTTCTTTCCAATTCATTCCTCTCTTAGTAATTATGCCTATTTCTTTCCTTTTTTTCTTTCTATCTTCTGGCGTCCTTCCTTTCTTCTCATGTGTCTATTTTTCTTTCTTTTCTTTCTTTCTTTCCAATTCATTCCTCTCTTATTAATTATGTCTATTTCTTTCCTTTTTCTTTCTATCTTCTGACGTCCTTCCTTTCTTCTTCATTGTGTCTATTTTTCTTTCTTTCTTTTTCTTTCTTTCCAATTCATTCCTCTCTTATTAATTATGCCTATTTCTTTCCTTTTTTTCTTTCTATCTTCTGACGTCCTCCTTTCTTCTTCATTGTGTCTATTTTCTTCTTTTCTTTTCTTTCTTTCCAATTCTTTCCTCTCTTACTAATTATGCCTGTTTCTTTCCTTTTTCTTTCTATCTTCTGACGTCCTTCCTTTCTTCTTCATTGTGTCTATTTTTCTTTCTTTTCTTTTTTCTTCTTTCCAATTCTTTCCTCTCTTATTAATTATGCCTATTTCTTTCCTTTTTTCTTTCTATCTTCTGACGTCCTTCCTTTCTTCTTCATTTGTCTATTTTCTTTCTTTTTCTTTTCTTTCTTCCAATTCATTCCTCTCTTAGTAATTATGCCTATTCTTTCCTTTTTTCTTTCTATCTTCTGGCGTCCTTCCTTTCTTCTTCATTGTGTCTATTTTCTTTCTTTTCTTTTTCTTTCTTTCTAATTCGTTCCTCTCTTATTAATTATGCCTATTTCTTTCCTTTTTTCTTTCTATCTTCTGGCGTCCTTCCTTTCTTCTTCATTGTGTCTATTTTTCTTTCTTTTCTTTTCTTCTTTCCGATTCTTTCCTCTCTTATTAATTATGTTCTATTTCTTTCCTTTTTCTTTCTATCTTCTGACGTCCTTCCTTTCTTCTTCATTGTGTCTATTTTTCTTTCTTTTCTTTTTCTTTCTTTCCAATTCTTTCCTCTCTTATTAATTATGTCTATTTCTTTCCTTTTTTCTTTCTATCTTCTGACGTCCTTCCTTTCTTCTTCATTGTGTCTATGTTTCTTTCTTTTCTTTTTCTTTCTTTCCAATTCATTCCTCTCTTATTAATTATGCCTATTTCTTTCCTTTTTTCTTTCTATTTTCTGACTTCCTTCCTTTCTTCTTCATTGTGTCTATTTTTCTTTCTTTTCTTTTTCTTTCTTTCCAATTCATTCCTCTCTTATTAATTATGTATATTTCTTTCCTTTTTTTCTTTCTATCTTCTGACGTCCTTCCTTTCTTCTTCATTGTGTCTATGTTTCTTCTTTTCTTTTTCTTTCTTTCTAATTCTTTCCTCTCTTATTAATTATGCCGATTTCTTTCCTTTTTTTCTTTCTATCTTCTGACGTCCATCCTTTCTTCTTCATTGTGTCTATTTTTCTTTCTTTTCTTTTCTTTCTTTCTAATTCTTCCTCTCTTATTAATATGCCTATTTCTTTCCTTTTTTCTTTCATCTTCTGACGTCCATCCTTTCTTCTTCATGGTTCTATTTTTCTTTCTTTTCTTTTTCTTTCTTCCGATTCATTCCTCTCTTATTAATTATGCCTATTTCTTTCCTTTTCTTTCTATCTTCTGACGTCCATCCTTTCTTCTTCATTGTGTCTATGTTTCTTTCTTTTCTTTTTCTTTCTTTCCAATTCATTCCTCTCTTACTAATTATGCCTATTTCTTTCCTTTTTTTTTCTTTCTATCTTCTGACGTCCTTCCTTTCTTCTTCATTGTGTCTATGTTTCTTTCTTTTCTTTTTCTTTCTTTCTAATTATTTCCTCTCTTATTAATTATGTCTATTTCTTTCCTTTTTTCTTTCTATCTTCTGACGTCCTTCCTTTCTGTTTTGTTGTGTCTATTTTTCTTTCCTTTCTATTTCTTTATTCCCAATTCCTTCTTCTCTTAACAAATTCACCATCTTGCTCGTCTGCTTCACAATTCACACTATCCTCCATTCATGTGGATTGCTTTTATTGAGGGAATAAAAAATAAAAAACAAGCCACGTGTGAAACTATATATTATTTTTTTTCTTCAAAGAACTATTAATCCTCAAATGACCAAAAGAGAAGTCTTGACATAAAAGACCTGCCAAGGAATATACAATTATCAACATCTTGTCACTTTGTATATTTGATGGACTCTCCTATCGAGAATCGATAGATGAGGGTCAGCAGTGAGTGATTTCTTTCCTCTCATGTTGTGCATACTGTCAAGAAGACATTTTGTGTTTCCTCGAGTGTGACAGCAGCCCAGCCCCGCTGCGAGCCATTAAGCCACACTGACAAACGAAATGCTCCAAGGCAGGAGTTAAATGTTTTTATTTCAAAGTTAGGCGGAGCCGATCTCTATGCTTCAGTCAATTTGCTTCAAAGCTCTTTAGTCTAGCGAAACATGCCTTACGCCATTCCTTCCGATCCATATATATATATATTTATATATATATATATATATAGAGAGAGAGAGAGAGAGAGAGAGAGAGAGAGTAAAGAGAGAGAGAGAGAGAGATAGATAGATAGATGAAAGGATATGAAAACATACAATACTGTTAAAATGAAAATATCTTATATCATATTCATAACTAATATTGAACAATATTTCGATTTATAAAAATCATCATCAGAGATTGTTTTTAATCCGGACTCATTGAGAGAGAAGCAGAAAAAATCTTTTATCTATACTTATACCGTCGGATTCATTTCCTTACTCTTAACTATATATATATATATATATATATATATATATATATATATATATGTATTCATTTAACTTATACGGGTTGGCAGACCAGGAATGGGTTAGAATTAAATAACCCACGAAGGTCAGTATGCCATTAAACAAAAAAACAAAAACAGAAACCAAACTATTATTCTTTCCCCTCTTCGTAAATTCACTTTGAGTATCGATACTTTTTTTTTTAACAAACCTCGTACATAAACTTTGTGTATTTATATGATAGTTTCTACTATTGGTGTACACAACATGCTTGTAAAATTGGATCACTATTTTCTGGAATTCTTCAAAGGAATTTTCAAAGAAACAAATGAACAGCAATGGAAAATATTTGTAACGGGAAAACAAAATTAGAAGAGGAAAAATTCAAAGATTCAAATTCCCTCCGGTTTAACTCATTAGTAACATGTACCAAACTTAGCACCACAGTAAACCAACAGTATCAGTCCCATGTTTCTTTGATTTATTTATCTATTTATTTATTTATTGGTTTTACTCTTGTTTCACAAGAATAATCTCCCTTAAGTGGATAGTTGATACGCGAGACAATTTATAAAAATCAAATTTACCTGTTTCGCTACAGGGTTGGCGTCATCAGAATGTAAATGATTTTAGTAACAAAAATTAATCAAAATAAGGTTGATTGGTTGGTTAGTTTTATGGCATGTCAACTCTTGTTAGGTTATTTAATGCCGACGTCATGTTTTTTTGTTTTTTTTCCAAACAATTATATATATTTACCAACCCCTCCGCACGAGCAGGATGCGACACAAGGTCAATTTCTTAAGCGGTGTTCAGCAGGTTTGAATTCAGGTTTTTTCTTTCTCCTAGACCGGTTGCCTAACCAAGGTTAAAGAGCCCAGTCTGCCTACTATTTACCCATAGCTGGAGGGAGAGTAGGATTCATACATTTCCCAAGGATATTAGCGCTAAATGAAATGCAATTACCACGTCCAGGATTTGAACTCGGGTGATGAGTCCATTTCCCATGACTTTAACCATTACACCACGCGCTTCTTACAACTATATGGTTTTAAATAACTAATGATAATCACATATATATATAGAACTAACCTGACACAGAAAATAAATGATCACGATGTATTCACACACTGACTTCTAATTAGTATTTTCTATTGTTTAACCTTTACTGTCAATCAACTAATCTATCAACCTGTTTTCTTAGAAATGTATTTAAGTAACTCATTGGCCTCTCCTCTTACTGTCAATCTAACTTTATATATATATATATATATATATATATATATATATATATATATATATATATATATAATAAAGTAATCCACAGACACGTGTTTCGGAGTATCACTCTTCATCAGTGTGGTTATACCGTTTATCAGCTACCCCTGGCCGGGTTCGAGACCCGAATGAACTTTTGTTCGCCAATCCTCTTACCTGTGCGGCCATAGGCAGCTGTCAAATATAGGATAATATTTAATCGCTACATTTCTAAGCGGAAATGAATTCACTAGAGGCTTCAAACTTATGTAAACAAAGCGAGGCTTAGCTGTGCGCCAAATACGGTGAATTTTGCAATTAAATCCATTCTAATTAAAGTGCTCGACCAAATTGGGAGCATATATAATAAAGTAATATAATATATATATATATATATATAATATATATATATATATATATATATGTGTGTGTGTGTGTGTGTGTGTGTGTGTGTGTAGATGAAAGGATATGAAAACAACACAATATGCTGTTAAAGTGAAAAAAATTTATATCATATTAATAGCTGATATTGAACAATATTTCGATTTATTAGAATCATCTTCAGAGCTTGCTTTTTACTCCGGACTTATCGAGAGAGGAGACGAAAATAATATATATTATTTTCGTCTCCGCTCTTGTTAAGTCCGGAGTAAAACAAGCTCTGAAGATGATTCTTATAAATCGAAATATTGTTTAATATCAGCTATGAATATGATATAAAATATTTTCACTTTAACAGCATATTGTGTTGTTTTCATATCCTTTTATTTATACTCATACCGTCGGATTCATTTCCTTTCTTGTAACTTATATATATATATAATATATATATGGGAGAAATAAGATGGAATTTAATCCAAGAGTATGCGGAGAAAGGTAGACAAACACGGGATGTTGTAGAAAATGGATGTTTATTGTAGGTAGTGCTGTCGACGTTGTAACGTTTCGGTCTCTATTAGACCTTCTTCAGGATGTAGGATTGAGTTCTTGCTTCAATGGTGAATATTTTCATACTGGTGAATTACGAGGTCGAGAATAAGGGGTGGTCAGTTGTTGGTGCAAGCAGAGGCTGCTAGTGTGAGATTTACCTTGTTGATTTCTGATAATGATGCCACAGGTGTTAGGTGTTGGGAGTAGGTAGGTTTTAATATACTAGAAGAAGGTCTAACGGACCGAAACGTTACAACGTCGACATCAGTACCTACAACAGACATCCATTTTCTACAACATCCCGTGTTTGTCTACCCTTCTCCACTCTCCCCTCTCTCTCTCTCTTTCTCTCTCTCACACACACACCTACACTCACTCACACAGATACATATAAATATATATAAGAAAGATTTATATAAGAAAGATTTTGTATATATATAATATATATATATATATTATATATATATATATATAATATATTATATATATATTGGCATATATATATATATATATATTGGCATATATATATATATATTATATATATATATATATATATATATATATATATATATAGGCTTTGTAACATCTTCATCTGACGATTACCTTGCATGAAACCAATATGGTGAATGTTCCTTTTCACCAATAAATAGATATGTAAAACCTTTATGTTTATTTTTATTATATATATATATATATATATATATATATATATATATATAGTTCAATGAGAAATCAAAACAAATAAAAGTTTTTGCTTTTATTTATTCAATTACGGGAACGGTATTACGACCAGCGGTTTCTTGCTTAGAGCATTCATCGGGTAATACGAAAAGTTCCTTTAAAAATGACAGAAATTGTGTAAATGGTCAAAAGGAAGATTTTGTATGTCTATCTGTATGCATGTATGTGTTATATACTGCTTTTTAAGTTCTTCGTATCGGGTTGCACAGTGAAGTTGGACGTGATAAAGGTCGACGAATACTTATATAAAAATTTATTTCATATCTTTATATCTCCGAATTGCGACGAGAGAAAACTTTTGTGGACAAAAGTTTTTTAAAGAGTTTTTAAAAGAAACTTCTTAGCAAATTCATTGAATTATTCCATGATAATTATTTTTGGCCATTCAGTTGTTTTGAACAGTCCGTGTTATGATTTCTGCATATTGTGACCACCTGACGGTGAGATCTACACGTGGGAAGCATCTGTCAGCAACTTCTTGGCATGTTTAAAATCAGCCGTAAATATTTGAGACAAATATTTGACTCGGGCATTTGTTTCTTTGGGTGTTTTTTTTTATGTGGCTACACATATGTCCTTTCTATTTCAAAGCGATATTTTGCAGATGTGTCAGTTTAATGTTAAAGCCATTCGGGGTCAGTGTTTGAAGATGTTGTACTCATTCATCTTAATGTGTTTTTATCATCATCTTTATATTGTTGCTGTAACTCGAGTATCAGAGTTAACAGAGAAATAAATAGAATAAACACATGTATTAAGAATAGGGGAAAAGTTTACTACGCAATGATAAAAGGTTAACAGAGTAATTAGAAATTGCTAGGTTGAATTAAAAAATCCCGTCAAATCACGTTGTTTCTCTCTTCCGAGGTTTCATCAGACATTACCGGTAGGAAAAATAGAAGACTTCTTTCTTATTATTTAGGTACTATGAGATACAAATAACCCAAACCAAATCTCTAAATAGTTACAATTACAAAGAAACATTTACAAATGCAGCACATTTCGGCATTAAATAGCCCATACAGGGTTGATGTTGTTAAGTTTTTAAGGGACATTATTCCTTGGTAATCTTTTGCTAAAGATACCTGAGTATTGATAATCGTCAGGTAATCCTTGGTAATCCCTTGGTAAAGATTCCTGTTGGCCTTAAGCCAGAGCGCTTGTTCAGTGGAATTGGATCCTTGGTAATGAGTCCTGAGTATTGGTAATCCTGCGTCCCTCCTCAATGAGTGCAATTAGAATTATGGCCAGAGTGGAGGGGTAAGTAGTGTATCGGCCACGCAGTATGGTTAGTGATTGACCGGAGTAATAAACCACGTGACTTAGGCTAGTCTATAAATCCAGGTAGGAATATATCACAAAAATATTCCAACAGTTAAAAAAAATTGTTGTAAATAAAAAATTAAAAAACTCGAGTATTAGAGTTAACAGAATAATAATAGGAAGAACAACGAATATTAAGTATTATTATTCGTAGCAAAATGTCAAGACTAGCAGCAGGTAGCTTGCAGGGTGGCGACTTGAAGATGCCGGATTCAAGTTGGGGTTGCTATCGGAGCCGACATGATGCAGAAGAACCCGTAATCGGCGATGAAGTGCACCACTGACGACCACCTGTACGCATTCAAAAGATGTATCTTACGATGAGGATAAGGAATAAAATGTTTACTAAACAAAACAAGGTGAACAGATTAGTATTATCTGCGTTATTCGGACTATTGTCCCCATCTTCATTGTTATTTGTACAACGTTTCGGCCGATATACCCTCCGGCCTACTTCAGGTATTTCTTGTCGGACTCGGGAAGCTTCTCGGACTCGGAAACCTTCTTTTCGAACTCGGGAACTTTCTTGTCGTATCCGGGAGCCATCACAGAACTTTGAACCTAACCCTTTATTTATTCCACGGGGGTATCCTGTTCTTATTCCGCTAACCATAGCTGGGGTAGGAGTTGTGTTAATTAATTATTTTTCTAATTGTTTTCACTCAGGATTGAACTCGGGTTCCTGAGATAACTGTCACTTAGAACTGTCTAAGTCCGGAGTAAAACAAGCTCTGAAGATGATTTTTATAAATCGAAATATTGTTCAATATCAGCTGTGAATATGATATAAAATATTTCCACTTTGTAATTAGCAATTGCTAGGTTTAATTAACAAGTCATTTGAAATCCTGTTGTTTCTTTCTTCCGAGGTTTTGTAGGACATTATTTATAGGAACAATATACAATTCCATTGACATTATTTAGATACTATATAACAATTGTCCAATACCGTTTTTTTTTCTGATGTTTTCTATGATGGTAATTTTTTCATCTCTATTAAAGTGATGGTCTTTTGAGTAGAAATGTTGTTTTAAATGTGATTCTGTGTCTGTCATTTGTTTTGTCTAACTGACTTTCCAGTGTTTTGCTATTGGCAATATGTGCAATCTAGTAAGTAAATTACATTTTTGTTCTTGCAATTAGACTCGTGATGAATTTTAAAAGCTTTCTGACTTTAGAAACTAGTAAATGGGTTAGCAAATTTGAGGGGTGTGCATTATAGATTGATTTTAATGTTACCTAGTCGGCAAATGAGGATATATATATATATTATATATAATATATATAATATATATATTATTATATAATATATATAATTTAATATACCAAGCGTGTTGGTAGATCCTTGCGGAGAGAAAAAACCCGGCAGAGAGTTTGATTGTAAAAATATACTACCAAACATCAACCAGGAAGAAAAAAATTTTTGAAAAAAAGAAAAGACCAAGATATTCGTACCAACAAAAAATAATCTATTGGTATAGTATTTGGCCAAAAGAAAAAACAATTTATATGTATATATATGTATATAAGATATATATATATATTCATATAACCGCTAGGAGAAGCTAATTTGTAAAAAGTGCTCGATACCTAAGTAGAGCCAAGTAATAAGGATATCTACTGAGTCAGACGAACCTACTATTAGTTTCGCATAAAGCTCTTCAGGCTAAAATCTGACTTATATATATAATATATATATATATATTATATATATATATATATATATATATGATCTGTAGAATAACTGTTTAATTTTCTTTAATTATATATATTATATATATATATATATATATATATAATATATTATATATATATATGAATACATTTTTGGTACAGGCAAATCTAAATAATGCTTTAAGGGTAATCATTATGATCACTTATATAGGTGGATACGAAGGGAGTACCAAAAAAGAGGAGAGAAAAAAATTGTTTTATTGATAAAAAACAAGGGCCCTTTCGTCCGGTTGCTCATCAAGGTTATACAGCCGGAGACGACTAAAAGTCAAATAGTAAATTGTAATAAATATGGGTATATACATGAGGGGGGTTTAGGAAAAAAAATGTTTTAAATCCCCATTAAGTGACACCAAGCCCCAGACACTCACCCAATAAAATAAGCGAGTGCCTAGGTCTGATTTGTTTGCACAAGGTAGGACGAAAAAAATTTATAATTACGGCCTCAAGGACCTGTAAATGTTGTTTCGTCCTAGCCTTGTGCAAAATAGAAAATTGGTGATCATTATAATTAGACCGGCAAGCGCTCATGTTAATGAGATGTTCGCAAATCGAGGACTCGCTGCTCTGCGACAACCCGGATGTTATGGGTTTGTGTTCGCGTATTACTCGGGGTATGTGCTGGTTAATTCTATATATATATATATATATATATATATATATATATATATACAAGTAGAATTAAACAAAAGGCACATCTCCTGTTTAACAATTTCATTTTTGATCTTTTCTAATTTTCAGGCCAACTTTTTAATGTTTGGGTGGAATTGGTGGATAAGTCCACCAAAGTTCAGTTCCCGAGTACTTTCGGCACATTGAAGTGCCATCATCGGGGGTGATGTATTCCAGTTTTTTTTTTAATTATATTAATGTGGAGGCTGGAAGGAGAAGAATTGGTGAGAAAGGTGTTATAGGCATTTTTAAATGTGTGTACTGTATTGGAAATTAATTTTGTTTAAGGATGGTTTGTATTGTTTTATGTATAGAGCTTCTAGTATTTGGAGTTTTTGTTTATTTTTTTCTTTGTGCAGAATGTGTGTATTTTCCGTTAGAATAGTTCGGTAATTAGAGTGGGGGCATGAATGTAATTTAGGTGTTGTGAAATAGAGCTATTCTCTGTTTTTTTTATATATATATATATATATATATATATATATATATATATATATATATATATGACGTCTCCATAATATATATATATATATATATATATATATTATATATATATATATATATATATGACTGAAAAAAATTATGGGTCTACTAAGGTTTCGAGCTTAATTGATCTCGTCAGGACAAGGAGCTAAATTATAGCTCTATGATTATGATAAATTGAACACTCTTGGAATAAATTAGTAAAATCGGCATTCGGAACTATATATATATATATTATATATATATATATATATATATATATATATATATATATCAGTCTGTTTATCTATTCTATCTATCTATCTATCTATCTCTATCTATCTATCTGTCTCTCTATCTCTCACTTAGTCTGTTTCTTTTTCAATATCTCTCTATCCAGCCTGTTTATATCTATCTATCTATCTCAGTCTTTTTCTATATCTCTCTCTCTATCTATCTCTCTATCTATCTATATATTCATCCATCTATCTCAGTCTATTTATTTATCCATCTATCTATCACTCAGTCTATTCATCTGTTTCTATCTAACTCAGTCTCTTCATATCTATCTATAATACTTAATTTGTTAATCTATCTATCTTTCTGTTTATATATATGTCTACCTATCTCAGCCTGTTTATATCTATATATCTATCTATTTATTTCAAGCAAATCTTATCCCCAAATATGTATTATCTATACTTATTCTGTTCATATATATCTAACTATCTAACTCATTCTGATCGTATCTATACTTTCTGTCTGGTTTAAGATAGTTTTTATATCTAAGTCGAATCCTATTTGTTTGAAATAGGATTCAACAGAGATATAAAAACTGACTCAAATCAAAGACTTCCTAGACACAACATTCAATTCAAAAAAAGAATCTTATCAAACATTCAGAAAACAAAACAACACCTCAATTTGCGTACAGATCTCTTCCAACCATCCACCCACCATAATAAAAAAAATCTCACAAACCATCAGTCACAGATTATCTGACACTCATTAAACGAAGCAAGAGAAACAAATAGAACAGCATAAAACACAGTGGGTTTTTTCCACGGATAAACTAACATATACATCTCGCAGAATAAAAAAAACACACAAAGAACAAGTAAAATATGAACATCGTTTAATTCAACCCACCATACAATAAAAATGTAAAAACTAACTTGGGAAAAATATTTATAAAACTAATAGACAAACAATTCCCCAAATCAAACAAACTATATAAAATATTCAATAAGAATACACTAATACTCAGTTATGAACGGGCTACAAATAATAAAAAGTCACAAAGAAAATATATAACACACCACAAATAACAAGAAAACCCCGTTTATAATTGCAAAATAAAACACGAATGACACCTAAACAGAAATTGTCTCCAGACTAATGTTGTATGCTAAGCCAACGTAAGATCGAAATAAAACACAGAAAAATGTATTGGCATAATTGGCATAAGAAGGTAGCTACACACACAAGACATCATTTAACAATAAAAAGATACGATTACAGCACAATACTTTCTAGACACATTATAATTTTTTTAATAAATTAACCAGAAAATAACACCTGCTTACAACTAACGACTCCAAAGACTAAAATAAATTCTTAAAAACTTAAAAACTTGAAAATTAAAATAGAGAGATAAATAATATGAATGATAAAAACGCAAATAGAATATGAATAAAGAATAATTCAAAATAAAGATAATATAAACAAATAATAAATAAATGAAACAAATAAAATAGATGAAAATAACAAATAGAAACCAAGCTCAACGGCAGAAATCTTATCAAAGGAATAAATACTCTGGGCCATTCGTAAAATGGATAAAAGAAGAACTCAGACAAATTGACAAAAGAAATAGAAAATTAATGACAATGCACAAGGCTTTATACTCTAGATAAGATATAGATAGATCATATTTGGAAAGAAAGGAAGGTAGAAGAGGTTATGCCAACATAGAGGATTGCGTAGAGGCCACAATCTAAAGACTCGAAGAATACACCAAAAAGAGCAAAGACAGATTACTTATGGCAACTAACAATAGCAGATATGGACAAACAGAAAAACAACGAAAACTAAAAAACAAAAATGGGAAGAAAAACAATTATATGGACACTCAAACGACAAATCGGAGAGGTTGCACATGAAAAGACTTGGACATGGTTAAGAAGAGGAGACCGCAAAAGAGAAACTGATCTCACTAATAATTGCTGCACAAAATAATGTCATAAGAACATATCATATCAAAATTTGGAAAACGCAACAACAAAGCAGTAAATGCACGGACTGCGCGATGAGACTGTAAACCATGTATTAAGCGAATGTAGCAAACTTGCACAACGGGAATACAAAACTAGGCACGACTGGGTTGTGAAGGTGATCCACTGGGAATTATGCAAAAAAAATTTGACCATACAACAAAATGGTTTTTGAGAATGAAACGCATAAAATTCTCTGGGAATTCGAAATAAAGACGGATCCCCTTATCCCAGCAAGGAGACCAGACATAGTGTTGATAAAAAAAAGAAAGAACTTCTTAACTGGTGGATTTAGCGGTTCCAGCAGACCACAGGTTGAAGGTGAAGGAAGGCGAAAAGATGGATAAATACCTAGACATTGCCAGAGAATTGAAAAAGCTGTGGGAAATGAGGTTAAAAGTGATACCAATTGTACTTGGTGCACTTGGAAAGGTCTCAAAAAAAGCTTAGAAAAAAGACTGGAGGAATCTGGAAATCAGAGAACGAATTGAGACCATCCAGACTAGTGCATTGCTTCAATCGGTTAGAATACTCAGGAGAGTCCTAAGAGACCCGAGGAGACTTGTGAACTCAGACTACAGTGAAATACCATCAGCTAAATCTGATGTGAATGATACTCAAAAGGAACTTTGAAAATAATTAGAAAAACTCAAAAGGAGTGCGAAAAATACATAAATAAATAATTAATAATAATAATAATAATAATTAATAATATAATAATAATAATAATAACGGGGTTTAAAATTAATCATATGAATAAGCAAATGAAACACACTAGCCTTAAAAGGGCCTGCAAGACTAGGCCCGATGGTGTGGAAAGGTGATCCACTGTGAATTGAGCACGAAAATAATTTCTCATCTCTTGTTTTTTCTTTTAAAAGATTCCCACTTTCAGACAACCCTTTTTTTGTACCTGATGATATGTATAATTTATATACCAAGCGTGTTGGTAGATCCTTGCGGAGAGAAAAACCCGGCAGAGAGTTTGATTGTAAAATATACTACCAAAACATCAACCAGGAGAAAAAAATTTTTGAAAAAAAAGAAAGACCAAGATATTCGTACCAACAAAAAAATAATCTATTGGTATAAGTATTTGGCCAAAAAAAAACAATTTATATGTATATATATGTATATAAGATATATTATATATTCATATAACCGCTAGGAGAAGTAATTTGTAAAAAAAGTGCTCGATACCATAAGTAGAGCCAAGTAATAAGGATATCTACTGAGTCAGACGAACCTACTATTAGTTTTGCGATAAAGCTCTTCAGGCTAAAATCTGACTTATATATATATATATAATATATATATATATATATATTATATATATATATATATATGATGCTTGTAGATACTGTTTATATTTCTTTTATTATATATATATATATAATAATATAATATATATATATATATATATTTATATATATATATATGAATTACATTTTGGTTTGCAGGCAAATCTAATAATCGCTTTAAGGGTAATGCATTATGATCACTTATATAGGTGGATACGAAGGGAGTACGGCAAAAAAAGAGGAGAGAAAAAAATGTTTTTATTTGATAAAAACAAGGGCCCTTTCGTCCGGTGCTCATCAAGGTTATACAGCCGGAGACGACTAAAAGTCAAATAGTAAATTGAAATAAATATGGGTATATATACATGAGGGGGGTTTAGGAAAAAATGTTTAAAATCCCCATTAAGTACACCAAGCCCAGACACTCACCCAATAAAATAAGCGAGTGCTAGGTCTGATTGTTTGCACAAGGTAGGACGAAAAAAATTTATAATTACGGCCTCAGGACCTGTAAATGTTGTTTCGTCCAGCCTTGTGCAAAAATAGAAAATTGGTGATCATTATAATTAGACCGGCAAGCGCTCAATGTTAATGAGATGTTCGCAAATCGAGGACTCGCTGCTCTGCGACAACCCGGATGTTATGGGTTTGGTTCGCGTATTACTCGGGGTATGTGCTGTTAATTCTATAAATAATATATATATATATAATATATATATAATATATATAATACAAGTAGAATTAAACAAAAGGCACATCTCCTGTTTAACAATTCATTTTTTGATCTTTTCTATTTTCAGGCCAACTTTTTAATGTTTGGGTGGAATTGGTGGATAAGTCCACCCAAAGTTTCAGTTCCCGGAGTACTTTCGGCACATTGAAGTGCCATCATCGGGGTGATGTATTCCAGTTTTTTTTTTTAATTAATATTAATGTGGAGGCTGAAAGGAGAAGAATTGGTGAGAAATGGTGTTAATAGGCATTTTTAAATGTGTGTACTGTATTGGAAAATTAATTTTGTTTAAGGATGTTTGTATTGTTTTATGTATATGATGAGCTTCTAGTATTTGAGTTTTTGTTTATTTTTTTTTTTGTGCAGAATGTGTGTATTTTCGTTAGAATAGTTTCGGTAATTAGAGTGGGGGCATGAATGTAATTTAGGTGTTGTGAAATAGAGCTATTCTCTGTTTTTTATTATAATATAATATTTATATATATATTATATATTTATATATATTATATATATATATATGACGTACTCCATATAATGTATATATATATAATATAATATATATATATATATATATATATATATATGAACTGAAGAAAAAATTATGGTCTACTAAGGTTTCGAGCTTAATTGATCTCGTCAGGACAAGAGGTAAATTATAGCTCTATGATTATGAAAATTGACACTCTGGAATAAATTAGTAAAATCGGCATTCGGACACTATATAATATATATATATATATATATATTATATATATATATATATATATATCAGTCTGTTTATCTATCTATCTATCTATCTATTCTAATCTATCTATACTATCTGTCTCTCTAATCTATTGCACTTAGTCTGTTTCTTTTTTTCAATATCTCTCTATCCAGCTGTTTATATCTATCTATCTATCTCAGTCTTTTTCTATATCTCTCTCTCTATCTAATCTCTCTATCTATATATTCATCCATCTTCTCAGTCTATTTATTTATCCATCTATCTATCACTCAGTCTATTCATCTGTTTCTATCTAACTCAGTCTCTTTCATTATCTATCTATAATACTTAATTTGTTAAATCCTATCTATCTTTCTGTTTATATATATGTCTACCTATCTCAGCCTGTTTTATCTATATATCTATCTATTTATTTCAAGCAAATCTTATCCCCAAGATGTATTATCTATACTTATTTCTGTTCATATATATCTAACTATTCTAACTCATTCTGATCGTATCTATACTTTCTGTCTGGTTTAAGATAGTTTTTATATCTAAGTCGAATCCTATTTTGTTTGAATAGGATTCAACAGAGATATAAAAACTGACTCAAATCAAAGACTTCCTAGACACAACATTCAATTCAAAAAAAAATCTTATCAAACATTCAGAAAACAAAACACACTCAATTTGCGTACAGATCTCTTCCAACCATCCACCCACCATAATAAAAAAATCTCACAAACCATCAGTCACAGATTATCTGACACTCATTAAACGAAGCAAAGAGAAACAAAGGAAACAGCATAAAACACAGTGGGTTTTTTTCCACGGATAACTAACATATACATCTCGCAGAATAAAAAAACACACAAAGAACAAGTAAAATATGAACACGTTTTAATTCAACCCACCATACAATAAAAATGTAAAAACTAACTTGGGAAATATTTATAAAACTAATAGACCAATTCCAAATCAAACCTTTATATCAATAAGAATACACTAATACTCAGTTATGGGGCTACATAATAGTCAAAAGAAAATATATAACACACCACAAATACAAGAAAACCCGGTTTATAATTGCAAATAAAACACGAATGACACCTAAACAGAAATTGTCTCCAGACTAATGTTGTATGCTAAGCCAACGTAAGATCGAAATAAAACATAAGAAAAATGTATTGGCATTAATTGGGCATAAGAAGGTAGCTACACACACAAGACATCATTTAACAATAAAAAGATACGATTACAGCACAATACTTTCTAGACACATTATTAATTTTTTTAAATAAATTAACCAGAAAATAACACCTGCTTACAACTAACGACTCCAAAGACTAAAATAAATTATTAAAAACTTAAAAAATTGAAAAGTAAAATAGAGAGATAAATAATATGAATGATAAAAAAGCAAATAGAATATGAATAAAGAATAATTAAAAATAAAGATAATATAAACAAATAATAAATAAATGAAACAAATAAAATAGATGAAAATAATAAATAGAAACCAAGCTCAACAGCAGAAATCTTATCAAAGGAATAAATACTCTGGGCCATTCTTAAAATGAATAAAAGAAGAACTCAGACAAATTGACCAAAGGACTAGAAAATTAATGACAATGCACAAGGTTTTATACCATAGAGACGATAGAGATATATCATATGTAGAAAGAAAGGAAGGTGGAAGAGGTTATGCCAACATAGAGGATTGCGTAGAGGCCACAATCTAAAGACTCGAAGAATACACCAAAAAGAGCAAAGACAGATTACTTATGGCAACTAACAATAGCAGATATGGACAAACAGAAAAACAACGAAAACTAGAAAACAAAAATGGGAAGAAAAACAATTATATGGACACTTCAAACGACAAATCGGAGAGGTTGCACATGAAAAGACTTGGCATGGTTAAGAAGAGGAGACCGCAAAAGAGAAACTGATCTCACTAATAATTGCTGCACAAAATAATGTCATAAGAACATATCATATCAAAAATTGGTAAAACGCAACAAAACAGTAAATGCAGACTGCGCGATGAGACTGTAAACCATGTATTAAGCGAATGTAGCAAACTTGCACAAACGGGAATACAAAACTAGGCACGACTGGGTTGTGAAGGTGATCCACTGGGAATTATGCAAAAAAAATTTGACCATACAACAAAATGGTTTTTGAGAATGAAACGCATAAAATTCTCTGGGAATTCGAAATAAAGACGGATCCCCTTTATCCCAGCAAGGAGACCAGAATAGTGTTGATAAAAAAAGAAAGAACTTCTTAACTGGTGGATTAGCGGTTCCAGCAGACCACACAGGTTGAAGGTGAAGGAAGGCGAAAAGATGGATAAATACTAGACATTGCCAGAGAATTGAAAAAGCTGTGGAAATTGAGGTTAAAAGTGATACCAATTGTACTTGGTGCACTTGGAAAGGTCTCAAAAAGCTTAGAAAAAAGACTGGAGGAATCTGGAAATCAGAGAACGAATTGAGACCATCCAGACTAGTGCATTGCTTCAATCGGTTAGAATACTCAGGAGAGTCCTAGAGACCCGAGGAGACTTGTTGACACTCAGACTACAGTGAAATACCATCAGCTAAATGTGAAATACTCAAAAGGAATGAAAATAATAGAAAAACTCAAAAGGAGTGAAAATAATAATAATAATAATAATAATAATAATAATAATAATAATAATAATAATAATAATAATAATCTGGTGTTAAAAATTAATCATATGATAAGCAAATGAAACACACTAGCATAAAGGGCCTGCAAGACTAGGCCCGATGGTGTGGGAAAGGTGATCCACTGTGAATTGAGCACGAAAATAATTTCTCATCTCTTGTTTTTCTTTTAAAAGATTTCCATCAACTGTTCAGACAACCCTTTTTTTTTGTCCTGATGTCCTGATGAAGGTATAATAAAAACCAAAACATTATAATATCGACTTTACCATCTATAATACATTTATCTTCTTGGAATACTTTGGTTTGGTTTGGTTTGGTTTGTTTTGTTTTACGGCATATCAACCTCTGTGGGTCATTTAATGCCGATAAAGTTTTGAAATAAAGTCATTTTTAATGGATATACAATTTTTTTTATAAATACATTTTTTCTATTTAACCCATAGATGATTGGAATACTTATATATATTATATATATATATATATATATATATATATATATATGAGAGGTTTCCAAAACTTGGTAGTAAGGGATGATTCTATATGTGATTTCAAAGACACTGTATTATTATTGTATGATCCAGTATGTATAAATACAGTGAATCTTTAAATCACTAAAGAGAGCTCAATGTATAATAAACTTTTTAGATTATATACAGAGCAATATTTATCATAGAAATGAAAGAAAAACTCAACACCGTAATTCCATAATAAATTTAATCTAAGTTGATTTAATATAGCTCCCCAAAAATGTTCGTCTCATCAGATGGTAGATCAAGATGTGTGTGCGCCAAATTGCAGTGTATTAGGAGAGTGCTCGATATAAAGAATAGAGCTCTTATATGATATAATAAAATATATAATATAATAAAATAAATGATAATGTAATATAATAAAATAATATAAAAATATATATATATATATATATATATGTAAAACCTTTATATTTATTTTATTATATTATATTATATATATATATATATATATATATATATATATATATATATATATAGTAGTAGGTTACTTATGTGTACCATTATAATAATGAATTTGCTCTACTCACGTGTCGAGCACTTTATATTTGTTATATCGCTGTCTTATCATTGTGAACTTGTATCAACTAACCATTGAGGCCAATTTCACCGGTAAGTCATTCATATATAAAATCCCCCCACACACACACACACATATATATATATATAATATATATATATATATATATATTATATATGTGTGTGTGTTGTTGATTTTGAGTCTCCGTATGCTTCTAGTGAGTATATATATTTGAGATATATTTTTGTATCTGTATCCGTTTTTTTTAAGTACATATACCAGGTTTATAGTAGTCTTGAAGTATTCCGGGTCTTGAAGAAGGGATGTCACTATCCTGAAAATTTACCACTACGTCTAAATAAAAGAAACTACCGAGTTTTCTGATATTTATTCCTAGATTAACATATTATGGTAACAACATTATCATAATATAGCATTTTAATGCTTCACACCAATGCCCAAACCTGGTATATGTACTTCCAAAAAACAGATACAGATACAAATATATATTTATATATATATATATA
>CM042161.1:126367-186367 GCA_023376005.1 Doryteuthis pealeii | reverse complement strand
TTTACCAATGAAAGACGGGAGTAACGGAAAATGAAGTTGTTCTATTTTTTAATCATACCCCCTCTGTTCCAAATCTTTTTATCTGCATTCTTATTCAGTTTCATTAGCCTTTCTAATTTGATATAATATTTTATTATATTAAAACTTAAATACTTGCACCCGGAGGGTGCATATATTTGCTAGTTTAAATAAATCATTTATTTTTATACGTTTTTTGACCTCTGGAGACATTGAATATCTTTTATTATTATTACCTAATAGCTTTTAATGGCATGTCAATACAACACAAAAATATGGGTCTAAGAATCTTGCCTGTATGTGGTGGGGAAAAATTCATGAATATGGGGGTGACATTTCTGACTTGTAAAATGTAATCTGAAATATATACGCTGAGAAAGAAAGAAATAATCAGTGATAGATAGATAGATAGATAGATAGATAGATATGCAGCAGTATCAGAAAGAAAAAAGAAAGAAAGAAAAGAAAGAAAAAAGAAACAAAACTAAATAGATAGATAGATAGATAGATAGATAGATAGAATAGTAAATAAAGAAGGAAAAAAGATAGAAATAAAGAAAAGAAAGTAGCTGATATATATATATATATATTATATATATATATATATATATATATAATATTGAGAGAGAGAGAGAGAGAGAGAGAGAGATAATGCAGCAGTATTAGAAACAAAAAAAGAAAGAAAGAAAGGAACAAAATTAGATCGATAGATGGAATGAAAAATAAAAATGATAGAAAGTAAAACGATTGATAGAAAGAAAGAAAGTAAGTCGGGTTCAGACTAAGGTTATTAAATATCAATCAATCTATCCGTCCATATTTGAATTCAAATGATATTTGAATTCCAATCTATTTTTCTACACTAATCATCCAAAACCGACGGTACGCCCATCCATATGTAACACTAATAAAAACTTATATTAATCAGTGCACGGAGGCGCGTGGCATAATGGTTAGAGTTGTAGGAAATGGACTCGTCGACCCGAGTTCAAATCCTAGACGAAACTGTTTGCATTTCACATAGCGCTATATATATATATATTACCCAGTGCAGGCAATGGATGCCATCTAGTCAGCCCTGTCGACTAGGGTTTCAGAATACACCGATTGCACCTCTGCAGAGGATTAACCCCCCCCCACACACACACACACACACTAATGGGAGCACAACGTGTTGGCTGTGGGTGGCGACCCGTGAATCCTAGAATCCTAGTAGATGAGCAGTCCATGACATGCATAACTCCCCTGAGACCCTCACTTAGGCTACACAGTGGTCGGAGAGGTCCCATCATATCAATCGATTGGTCATGTCAAGCCCTAGAACCTATATGATTGCCCCGACCCTAATACCCTTATGGCAAGCCCCAACACATCTACGGGTTAAATAGAAAAATGTGTTCATAAAGAAAATTGAGTATCCATTAAGAATTAATTTATTTCAAACTTTGTCGGCATTAAATAACCCTTTGAGGTTGATATGCCGTAAAACAAAACAAAACAAAACAAACCATCTAGTGAACCTATCAGTGATAGTTGATAAGAATGGATCATGAGAGTATAGAGAATCAATGCTCTCAACACACCTTGATGTTGATCATGTGATATATATATATATATATATATAGATAGATAGATAGATAGATAGATAGATAGATACCGATCATCGATATATAATGGACTCTTTAAGAAAGGAATTTTTGTTCTCAGAATTTTTTTCCATAACTGTAAACTCTACATTGTTTGAAATTAGTTTATAGCAAAAATTATTTTAATTTCCCAAAAATATTTCTTTTGAGGCTATTCAAAATGATGGAAAATCAGAGTGCTTCGGGCTTGAACAGAGTTCAGCCATCAAATTTTTGCAGCAAATCATGTGAAATTTACAGAAGAATGTGTGATGCGTATGAAGAAGCAAGTTTTTAAATATTTTTGTAAATATTTTAAATATTTACAAATGAGTTAATATGGGTTTGCCTGATTCCAAAAGACAATCCATAGAGTGGAAATATACAGGCGCAGTAGTCAGTAAAGAAGGTCATGCTGACAGTCTTCTAGGACATGAATCGACTCACCACTTATTGATTTCCTTGAAAAAAGGCGCAACTGTAAATAGTGTTTCTTAATACCAACTCCTAATGCAAAATTCCCCTTATTGAATGACCCTCATATATAGCATTTACAAAATAAATAAGCCTCTCAAGTTTGTAATAATGTAGGGTTACCTTTTCCCCTCTAAAGCTTGTAGTCCGTTTTGAAGAAAAAAGTGTTAATGTACACGTAGACGACTTAAATAGACCATGCCGTGCATTTGACTGGTTGTTAGCAACAGCCAATCAGAGGCTCAGTAGAGTTTTACACTCATCCAAATCAATAAAATCCATAATGTGGCAGGTCGATCAGAGTTTGATTATCTTTGATAGAGTCAGCATAGTGAGGGGGTATGATATTGAAAGACCCAAAACGTCCCAGTGACCCATGCATACTACATCACTGACGACACCTACCAGTGACCTAAATGGAGGCGCATATATTTTTTAAAAATATATATTTACCAACCCTTTCATATGAGTAGGATATGGCACAAGGTCAATTTCTTTAGTAGAATTTAGTAGGTTTGGATTCAGAGATTTCCTTCTACACTGTTAGTTACACAGAGTTTAACAGGCTTGAATTTAGTTTTCCTTCTCTTATACTGGTTGCCTAACGAAGGTTAAAGAACCCAGTCTGCTCTACTATTTATCAATAGCTGGGAGTCAATAGTTGGATGTATACCTTTACCAAGGGTTTTAGCACTATATGAAATGCAAACAGCCTCATTCAGGATTTGAAACTTGGGTCAACAAGTCAATTTCCTACAAGTTCACATGAGTAGGATGCACACAAGTTCAATTAAACAGAGTTTAACAGGTTTGAATTCAGTTTTCTGGTTGCCAACTAAGGTTAAAGAACCAGTCTGCCCTACTATTTACCATCAAGCTGGAGGGTCAATAGTTGAATGCATACCTTTAACCAAGGGTTTTAGAACTATGTGAAATGTAACAGTCTTGTCAAAGGATTTTGGCTTGGTCGACGAGTTCATTTCCTAAATAATAATATTAAAACGTGTGCCTTCATTTAATATTCGTATAGTAAAGCGTGAGGCCAAAAATTATGGGAGAAATATGAGTAAAGGCTTGCCTCACTCTGTCTTGAAAATAAGGAAGGCCTGTCTGTTATGAAAATCAATAAAACCGACCGAGAGGAAATGTATTTCCTATTGTTTATGGGTTCATGCATCTGCACTCGCTGACCTTGTGCTACGTTTTAGTTATTGTTGAATAACAACTATATATATATATTATATATATATATATATATATAATATATAAATATATATTCATCTCTTTAATTGGATCTCAGACACTGATATTTCCGAACACTCTAGGTCATTTTCGATCAGAATTACTTATCGTTGCTGTCTTATTTGGTGATATCAAAGGAAGTTAATAGCCTAATGAAAAAAATAATGGTCAAGTATTGCTGAAAGCACTGGTTCCTGCTCAATCAGTGAAGTTAAGTAGTGATGAGCGTATTAAATACTAACAACAGTAGGTACTGTAAGCAACCTGAGTCCTTTGTTTATTGAAATAACTTGATTCGACATTAAATGACTCAAAACAGGGTTGATATGCCGTAAAACAAAACAATCAACCAACCAAACTAAAGTTAAGCAACAATGAGCTAATTCAATACTTAACTGGGTGACCACTTAACAACAGTAGGTACTGTAAGCAATCCGTGTCCTTTGTTTATCGAAATAACTTGATTCGGCATAAAATGACTCAAAATAGGGTTAATATGCCGTAAAACAAAACAATCAACCAACCAAACTGAAGTTAAGCAGCGATGAGCTAATTCAATATTAACTGGGTGACTAACACAGCAGGTACTGTAAGCAATCTGAGTCCTTTGTTTATCGAAATAACTTGATTCGGCATAAAATGACTCAAAACAGGGTTGATATGCCGTAAAAAACAACCAACCAACCAAACTGAAGTTTAAGCAGCGATGAGGTAATTCAGTACTTAACTGGGTGACCACTTAAACAACAGCAGGTGATGTAAGCAATCCGAGTCCTTTGTTTATCGAAATGACTTGATTTGACATTAAATGACTAAAAATAAGGTTGATACGCTGTAAAACAAAACAACCAACCAACCAACCAAACTGAAAACTGAAGTTAAGCAGCGATGAGCTAATTCAATACTTAACTGGGTGACCACTTAAACAACAGCAGGTACTATAAGCAATCCGAGTCCTTTGTTTATCGAAATAACTTGATTTGACATTAAATGACTCAAAATAAGGTTGATACGTTGTAAAACAAAACAACCAACCAAACTGAAAACTAATGTTAAGCAACGATGAGCTAATTCAATACTTAACTGGGTGACCACTTAGACAACAGCAGGTACTGTAAACAATCTGAGTCCTTTGTTTATCGAAATAACTTGATTCGGCATTATATAACTCGAAAGAGGGTTGATATGCTGTAAAATAAAACAACAAATCTATCTATCTCTATCCGTTCATATCTATTTATCTATGTATTCAAATAGGCCTCCTTTTTTATATGTCATATTTTACATGGAAAAACATGACATTAGCTTTGTTTTCCTACAATGTGACTATCTATCTATCAATCTATCTATTTATCTATCTATCCGTCTTGCTACAATTAAAGCTTTTAAAATCTACCTATCTATCTATCTATCTATATTTAATATACACTTTTTATACAATTATACGCTTTTTATACAATTTTACATCAGGCTCTTGTGAGTCTTATTATAAACTGTAATGCCTCTGATTTTTAAAATTAAAAATAAAATTCATTTTATTTTTAATACAGATAACGCATTTTTTGAAAAATTCCAACATTGACTAAGCATTCTGTTTGCGCATTCTTCTTCTAACGTTCATTTCATCCCGGATTTGCTCTTGTTGATAACTTATCTATTACATACAGTCGATACAGATATTCCGAGGGACCTCACAACAGTGAGGGGGGACGATGTGCAGTTAAAACCGTTGAGAGGAAGGCCCCGAAACGGTGCACATTCTCTCCTGATGATACCAAGCATTTGTAAACATCTTTTTTTTTTCAATATATCAAATTCACACTGTCGGATTAAATTCCTTTTATTTTACATACTATCTATCTATCTATCTATCTATCTATCTATCTATCTATTTCAATCCATGTTGAAAGCATCAATTCCCGCTAGAACACGTTAAGCAGCGATGAGCCTATTTAACTGGGTGACCACTTAAACAATGCCTACTTAACTGGGTGACCACTTAAACAATGGCATGTACTGTAAGCAACATGAGTTTATCAATACTTGATTTGGCATTAAATGACCCAAAAGAGTGTGGATATGCCAAAAAACAAAACAACCAACCTATATCAGTCTGTTCATATATATATATATATATATATATATATATATTATATATATATATATATATATTGGTTAGAAGGCTATCACAATGCAGGTGTAAAGGAAAATAATAATACGGTAACAATGATGTTGTGTGTTAACCTGTATTTAATTCTTGAATTTTCGAGATAATATCTCTTTTTCAAAAGATCACTGGAACTGAAGCAGTCTAGTCATGGCATTTCTTTTTAAATGAATTTTTGTTTGTTTTTTTAAATGATGGTGTTTTTATATAACTGTATTCTCGTGTTGTATGTTTACGTGAATGCGGTTTTTTTGTACTTGCGCGTATGTTGTCATGCGCGTGTCCATGAAAATGCGTGTTGGTTGTGACGTTATGACTGTATCCTAGCGCGGGATTGCACGTGCATATGTATGTGCGTATTAAAGAGCGTATTTGTTTTTGGTGGCCATGGTGATGTATAATATTTCGTGTTGGATGTAATATAAATCAATTTAATCATTTATTATTATTATTATTATTATTATTATTATTATTATTATTATAAGATTCTACATTAAAATAACCCAAAGGACGTGCCCGTGGTGTAATAGTTCTCATCAAAGGAAATGGACATGGTAACACAAGTTCAAATCCTAATCGAGGCTGGTTGCATTTCATATCTCTTAATAATGGAGATTCGCTTCCGGTTTATGTCTGTAACAAAAATCACGTCACTGCTTACGTCACATTACCCAAAATCGTCATAACATAGAATAAATACACTCAAATGTGAACATGCAACATTAGACAGTCCTCATTGTTTTTTTAAACAAGTTTTAATAAATACATGACTGGTATTATTTATCTATATATAGTTTGTTTTATTTTAATACATATTTAAAGTTTACATTTCAAATTTTTTAATTTTTTAATCCTTTAATGAATTTGATGATTTTACTTACTTAGGGTACAAACTCGCTGACATTGAATTTTTTACTTCCATCCCTCAGACAATATGTTTCAAAAATTTATTTTTACATCGCCCAGATGGTGTTTTTTATTTTGTACTAGTAGCACTAATATCTTTGGGAAAGTTATAAATTCAACTATTATCCCTCAAACTACGGGTAAATAGCAGGGCGGACTATAATCTTCAACCTTGGTATGGCAACTGGTCTAGAAGATGGAAAACTCTGAATTCAAACCTGGTAAACTCTGCTTAAGAAATTGGACATTGTGTCAATCTGCTGGTAGTGGAATAGTTAGTAAAACAAAATACATACATTAAAAAGCCCAACAAGGTGTTGATGTGCCATAAAACACCAACAATTCAACAACTATACGAGTTGACAATATTTTCATTTAAAATTGTTTTTTTGTTTTGGTCCATTTCTGAAAAACTATTCATTATATCGTAAACCAGATGGGAAAGTTTAGAAATGAACATTTGTAATGTAGCATAATTGAGAGGGAGGGATTTGATGAAAAAGATATTCATATTTCAATATTGCCACAAACAGTAAACATTCAAGAAGAAGAAGAAGAAAGAAGAAGAAGCATTGAAAATGGAAGAAGAAAAAAATAAAAAGGATAAAATAGACTCGAATATCAGAGAAGAAGAAGAAGAAGAAGATGAAAGAAGAAGAGAAGAAGAAGAAGAAGAAGAGAGAAAAGAAAAGATGAAGACAGAAGAAAAGATGAATAATAATAATAATAATAATAATACTTAATAATAATAATAAATAAGAAGAAGAAGAAGAAGAAGAAGAAAGAAGAAGAAGAAGAAGAAGAAGAAGAAGAGGAAGACAGAGAGGCATAAAAGGGAAGCAGAAAAAGAGAAATAAAAATAAATTAGACTGATATAGAGAAGAAGAAGAAGAAGAAGAAGAGATCATAAAAAGGGAAGAAGAAAAGAAGCATAAAAGATAATTAGACTGAATATCAGAGAAGAAGAGAAGAAGAAAGAAGAAGAACGAGAAGAAGAAAGAGAAGAAAGAAGAAGAAGAAGAAGAGAAAAATAGAAAAGATGAATAATAATAATATAATAAGAAGAAGAAGAAGAGAATAAAAGAAGAAAAGAAGAAGATAGAAGAAGAAGAAGAAAAGAAGCAGCAGAGAAGAAAGAAAGATGAAGAGAGAAAGGGAGAAAAGAGAGAAAGAAGATTAGCTAACGAATAAAGAAAAATAATTAGAACAAAATAAAGAATAAAAGAAAGAAGGAACAAGAAAAAGAAATTATTAGATTAAAAAAGAAAAGTAAATAGTAAAAAGAAAAAAAGATGAAAAACATGAGAAAGAGAAAGAAGAAAAAAGAAGAAAAAGAAGAAGAAATTCGATAAAAAAGAAAACAGCAAATTATGAGTTGAAAAAACAAAAAAACAAAAAGAAATTAGATTAAAAGGAAAAAAGTAAATTAGAACAACAAAAAAATAGAAAAAAGATAAAACAGAAAAAGAAAAACCTAGGAATGAAAAGAAAAAAGAAAAAAAGATAGTTGAAAAAGAAAATTAGATAAGAAGAAGAAAAAAAATAAGAAAATAAAAATTAGAAGAAAGAGCAAAACAGGGGGAAGAAAATAAAAAAATAAATGGTTTCAAAATGGCGCATTAAAAGAAAAGTAGATTAATGTCATTGATAATTGCTTAAGCGAGGCACCAGTTTATTTTGCTCCAGGAAACACGCAGAATCTAGTTGGACACTTGCAAGTCTGGCAAATACGCTGAATATCTTGCTTTTCACGAACCAATAAATAAATAAACATGTTTCTCCATTGGCATTCGATGTCAATGATTAACTAGTGGTAGCTGATTAAATAACAAAAGAAATGGTTTTGTTTATTAGTGAAGGCCAACATTTTGGATGATTGCATAGCACACAAATGTATAACATTTTGGAAATACCTCTTCAAGATGCGCTGGGACTGCAATCATAAGTAATGTTTTCCTGTGATCATTACCAGTTTCGGGTCTTTCAACATTATATACTGGTTTCGACAGGTGACCAGTCGCAATGTTTAAATTTCGGCTTGCATCCAGCATATCCTGCTACTTATTTGTGTGCTTCGCTTTTTTTTCTTCAAGTAATTTGTTTAATGAGTTAAGTGTTCATCCAATTTTCATTTTTTATTTAGAATTTTATATTTAGGGTAGCTAACGGGCAGAGTTGTGCACGCCGACATTATTTTATTTTTATTCCTAATTTGGACATATTAACCAAATATTTCAAGTTCTTTTTTTTTAAAAGGTTAGAATTTTATTATTTTTAGCTTGAGTAAGCAATCTTCTCTTAGAAGACAAGAGTACTTAATTTCATCCAATGAATAGGTGTGTGTTTTATTTTTCTGGATGTTTTGTGACTGAGTGCTTGAAGATAGTATTCTAGGGTCAAGTTCCTGATGACTCCGAATACACAAGAAAGTTCCGAGTTCGAAAAGAAGGTTCCCGAGTCCGGAAGGTTCTGAGAAATACCTGAAGAAGGCGAAGGGTATGATCAGCCCGAAACGCTTGTACAAATAAAATGAAGAGAGGACAATAGTCGAATAACGCAGATACTAGGTGTGTGTTTGTTTATTTTTTCTTGTTTCATGAGATGTGTGCAGCCTTTTTTTAAAAAATAGTCTTTAACTGATGTGTAGTTTTTAAAACTATTTCTTTTTGTTTTTCAATAAAAAATGGGTGTGAATTGTTATGATAACGTTGAAGTCTAAAAGTAAACTTCCAACGTCTGGTACATGAAGTGTACATAAAAAATGACAAGATATTCACAGATACATAACGTAATTATGCGGGAAATAGGCATATCACTTTCATCGTAGAGATGTCATTTTCTGGGTAGCTGGTTTGGGGATGAAGCCCTCACCTAAGGGGGAGAGGTAATAGGTGCTAGACCATGTTACCTCGTTGCGGCCTGAGTGAAAAGAGACAAAGATATTGTAGTTTTACGCTTTTGGCCAAATCCAAAACCCTGAGCGAACGACCTGACAGGAAGCAAACTCATTTTGTGATTAATGTCACTTAGAATTTGTTGTTAACTGAACTGATTAGATTTGCCGCAAACTGCAAATTATTATGCATTTAAATCCTGAAATAAGTGTTATATATTTAAGAAATAGATTTACATGAAATATGATTGGATGATTTGCATAATGATTTAAAAAATGGGTTTAATTAAATAATTATTTGCTGTTACTTCGATTTCTAATACTATATTATTCCTCAAATGTATTAAAAAACCTATATACCATTCTATAAGTTAAAAGAAAGGAAATGAATATGATGATACTTGCGTGGTGACACTTCGTAAGTTAATGACCAGAATATATATATATAATAGTTATATGTATATTATAGTATCACATACATATATATACTATCAACATATATCATATATATATATTAGAGAAAGAGAGAGAGAGAGAGAGAGAGAGAGAGAGAGGAGAGAGAACTAATGAGAGGTACTGAGAGAAGAAGAGAGAGAGAAGGCAGAGAGAGAGAGCTAATAGATTGATGAGATATGGATGATACTGGCGTTGTAAGTTATGTACATATAGATTTATATATATATATATATAATATATATTATTAGAGAGAAAAGAGAAAGAAACCTGAGAGATTATTGAGAGAGAGAGAGAGAGAGAGAGAGAGAGAGAGAGAGAGAGAGAATAGAATTGATAATATGATATACTGCGTGGGACCACTTGTAAGTTAATGTACCACACTATACTATATATTATATATATATACTATATCTATATATATATAATTAGAGAAGAGAAAGAAGAGAGAGACAAGAATGAGAGATCCTGAGAGAGAGAGAAAGAGAGAGAGAGAGAGAGAGAGAGAGAGAGAAATAGATGAATAAAATAAAGAGACAATAATGTATAAGATTACTTTGATGTTTAGATGAGTAATTTGTATTCCTTTAATGTCAGCGAATTCTCTGGGCATTTCAATTTTTGATTTGACATTTTAATTATTCTTTCTCTGTTTTTTTTTTTGGGGGGGGGTTGTTTTTTTATTTTTTTGTTCTGTTTTTCCATTCCTTTTCTATTTTTTCTGTCAGTCATTTTGAGGCTCTACATTTTTGCTAATCACATATTTTTTAAAGACAGGTCTGCAATTCAAATATCCTTAGGATTTTATTGTTTGTTTTTAATGATTTCATCTGTTATGCTCCTCTAAATGGATTTGATGTTTAAGCCTCACCCCTTGTAAATGGTAGATCTTCGTCTTGAGAACATTTTATCTAAATTTGATTGCAGAAAGACTCAAACAACAACCAATAGGAAAAAAAAAAATATATATATATAAACTTATCGAACTATAATTCTAGCCATGAGCCGGTTAAGCTGCAGTATGTGACGAGGTTTATTTTCAGTTGGTAGAACACTTCGCCTAGGTATCTGTAAGGTCTTAGGTTCGAATACCGGGTCCCGCGCCGAACCTAGCGTATGAGTCGCACAAATTTATCTGGTAATGGACTGATCTGTGGCGGTGAAATGCGTGGAGGCGGCGGTAGGTGTTGGGGATTCCAGGCTCAGAACAGAATCACTGATCTGCCGTCAGTCAAGTACTAGTAAGACAGTGTGATAAGGGCTGACGCTTCATTGTCTGGCTGAGACACTGCACAATAGAAGCACGTAAGCGCCTAGAGATTTATTTGTTCATATAAGTTACTATATGATGTATATACATACTAGTATAGCTATTATTAGCCTAGTTATTATATATTTTAAACAAGGTATGCATACTTTATTAAAATTTTAAAACAGTTAAATAAGAAACACGGGCAGCGAAAAAAGGAGAAACTTATAGGGACCTTTCGACGGGATGCTTTTCCAGAATAACGACGCAGTAGGATCGTAAGAAGCCACATCTGTATATATTTTGGGGTTAATTTTTAAACGATCTTAAAGAAGAAGAGTAAGAAGAAGAAGAAGAGAGAAGAAAGAGAGAAGAAGAAATCTAGACTCAAACAAGGAAAAATATTACGAGAAGAAGAAGAAGAAGAAGAAGAAAGAAGAAGAAGAGAAGAGGCGGGGGAAGAAGAAGAAAAGAAGATAGAAGAAGAAGAAGAAGAAGAAGAAGACTAGACCAGAAGGGAAATATATAAGAAACAGAAGAAGAGAAGGAAAGAAAGAGAAGAAGTAAGAAGAAGAAGAAGAAGAAGCAGAAAGAGGAAGAAGACTATATCTCAGAGGGAAATATATAACGAAAGAAGAAGAAGAAGAAAAAGAAGAAGAAGAAGAAGAAGAAAGAAGAAGAAGAAGAGAAGAAGAAGAGAAGATGAACTGAAGTCATGAGCACAATTTATGGACCTCTAGGATAAAATAACCCCAATCGTATTGACATGCCATTAAAATCAATTAGGTAATAATAATAAAGATATTAATTGTACCAGAGCAATAAAACGTAGTAAAAATAAATGATTTATTTAAATTACATTTAGTTTTTAATAACAAGTTCCCGAATCTTTCATTACTACTGCTCTTTTCAATTAATGATTACTAAACTCACGCCTACTCACACTTCTGTTTCCACTCCTACCGTCTGCAACCCCTCCTATTTCTTCTCCCTACCCCACCCCACACCCTGGTAAATTAAATCATTTTAAAAATAAGTCAAATCTTCAATACATTTTGGCTTATGACCAAACTAATGTTCCAAAAGAGTTGCTTTTATATTTCTTCTTTCTTACTTATGGATTTTTCAGTGTTTCATTGAATTTTTTGAGGACAAAAATCTCTGGTTTCTTGTAGACTGTTAATTGATTTGTTTTCTATCATTGCAATAAAAATTGTTGGTAACATGTCGTGGATATAATACCATCACAATTCTAACTTTGTGGTTTTCAGAAGACTTTACAAATATTATGCGGTGTATATTAGCTATATCTCCTTTACATGTATATAATTGGTGTATGATCGTTTTCTTTTTGATGGGTTTCCCTTCTTTAAATAAGTCGCATGTTTCCATGTGCAACTCTTCTATTCTGTCGTTTGAAGCGTCCATATATAATTGTTTTTCTCCCATCTTTGTTTTTTAGATTTTTGTTGTTTTCTGTTGTCGCCTTCTACTTACTGTTGGCCGCCCATTATTATTATTATTTTTTATTATTATTATTGATATACTTATTTTATATTATTATATTATATTATTACGTTAAAAATCATTAGTTTGAGTGCAATATGAACCATCATTGTATCAATTATTAGTATAAGTTAGGATACTGGGAACCTACAGCTATGTTTTGATAACATTTTATCTCAAATAACTTTAAAAGTATCTTGGAAGACAGTATAAAGACCAAACAACAACGACACACCACACACACACACACCCACACACACACAGATATATATATATATAATTCAAACTATATATGATATATATATATAATTTCAAACTCTATATATAATATATTTATATTATATATACTTTTATATATTTATGACTTTATATATATATTATTATGTTTACTATATTTATGATATTTATATTATATATTTATATATATAATTTATATTTATATATATATATTAGCTTTAGTTTAAATATAGGTTTAGCTATGAGGGTAACATTCAACTGGGAATCGGCAGAGTTCAAGATTTGATATGTTTTAAACATAAATAATGTTGGTTAATTTAGTTTTGTGCATCTTACCATCATCGCATAATATAAAATGGAAATAAATATAAATTTGGTTTAACATCTTTTCTCTGAGCTTTCGTTTCTGGCTAGCAAATATTGGAACACATAATAATGTGTCGCCGCGCTCGTTTTTTCAATTACCCGGCCCACTGTAAAAAAGAAGGTTTGGTGATCCATGTTTACCCAGCCTTGGGGACGAAAGCCTATACTGAGTACCACCCTTTACTTGTGGTGTCGGACAGGCAATTTTTTTATTCGAATAAAGGGGGGGGGGGGCGGGGTGACAGAATTGCAAAAACAGAAAAACAAACTATTTGTCAAAGGAAAAATAAGATAAAGTGATGCTACACCACTCAGTGGCTGAACGATGTGGTACTCAAGGGAAATGGCCAATATAAAAAGTTGTGGGCTTCATGCTAATGGTGAACGTTCCCATTTTGTGAAGTAAGTGCGATAAGAGTTCGTTTTTCAGTTAAGCTTCCGGTCTGGCCAGTATTGAAGGATTTAGGCTACAGGGCATCGGTCCCCTTTTCTAAAACGAACCAGGGTCAGTTCATTGATCGGTTCCTGTATGTCAGCCAATGAATGAGAGAATGAATGAAGCAGAAAGTAGAGGAATGAATGGAGAGAGAGAGAGAGAGAGAAGAGAATGAATGAATGAAGAGGAGAGAGAGAGGGAGAGAGAGAGATTGAATGGAACAGAGAAGAGAGAATGAATGAAAGATGAGAGAATGAATGAAAGAGAGAGATGGTCTAGACCAACTCAGAGGATTATTAGTAAGTTCGATCCTTGACGGGCTGTTATTTATGTTAATGTATCTTATTACTATGGTAGATTGTGTTTTTTTCTGTCTGTACCGACCTATATACTACTTTCAAGCTCCCAATTCCTTAATTATTACGTCAAAATTCTCCATGATTTCATTCTTTTAAAACCTTCAGTTATTATGAAAAAAATGTATTAGCATTATTAGATACGTTGAACATATGTACCGTACTAATAACATGCAATTGTATTTATATATACCATACGTGTTACGAGTTTGAAACGAGAAGGTAATTTTGCATATTGATATTTAAAAATTTTTCTTTGAATAAAATTGTGCTTGGTATATTTGATGATGTCTGAAGTGTGTTTGGTTTTATCTAAGATATAGACAAGAATCTCGGTGGATAAATTTAAAAGAGAATGTTATTTACAGAGAAGAAATAACTGTAATATTATCCTTTACTTCTATTTTAACTAAAATGTTAAATTGGAGAATTTTACCTAATGAAAGACGGGAGTAACTGAAATGATAGGAGAGTTTCAAAGCTGTTCTATTTTTTAATCATACCCTCTGTTCCATCTTTTTATCTGCATTCTGTATTCAGTTTCATTAGATATAATATTTATTATTTTAACTTAAATTACTTGCACCCTGGAGGGTTGCATATATTTGCTAGTTTAAATAAATCATATTATTTTTATGAACTTTTGGACCTGCTGGGTGACATTGAGATATTTTTTATTATGTATTCCCTAATTGATTTTATATGGCATGTCTCCAATTACATTAACAAAAACAAAAAAAAAAAAAATTAAAAATGGTCGCCCCCCCCCCCTTAAGAAATGTTTGGGGCTGTGATGTGGTGGGAAAATTCAGTGATATGGGGTGACATTTCTGACTTGTAAAATGAATCTGAAATCCATACCAGCACTGAGAAGAGATCACTCCAGTGATAGTATAGATATAGTAGTAGATAGATTGAAGGTATCAGAAAGAAAAGAAGAAAGAAAGAAAGAAAAAAGAAACAAAAAACTAAAGAGTAGATAGATAGATAGATAGAAGATAGTAACATAAAGAAGGAAAAGATGAAATAAAGAAAAGAAAGTAGCTGATATATATATTATATATTTATTAATATATATATATATATATATATATATATATATAAGTGAAGGAGAGAGAAGATGAGAGAGAGAGAGAGAGAGAGGAGAGAGATAATGCAGCAGTATTAAGAAACAAAAAAAAGAAACACAGAAAGGAACAAAATTCGATTCGATAGATGGAATGAAATAAAAATATAGAAAGTAAACGATTGATAGAAGAAGAAAGTCGGGTTCAGACTAAGGTTATATATATCAATCATCTACGCGTGCCATATTTGAATTCAAATGATATTTGAAATTCTCCATCTACTTTTTCTACACTAATCATCCAAAAACGACGGTACGCCCCATCCCTATGTAAACTAATAAAACTTATATTAATCAGTGGCACGGAGGCGGTGGCATAATGGTTAGAGTTGTAGAATGGACTCTTCGACCCGAGTTCAAATCCTACGACACAACTGTTTGCACTTTCACAATAGCGCTTAATACGGCTTGGGAATTAATGATCCCTTATACTCCCCAGCTACGAGCAAAATAGTTTATGCATACTGGCTCTTCAGGCTTGTAAGGAACCTTGTCTAGGAGAAGGAAATTTCTGAATTCAAACCTGTTAATCTCGCTTAAGAAATTCACCTTGTGTCGACATCTACTCGTGCAGGGTTTGGTAAATAATATATATATTAACCAGCTCAGGCAATGGATGCCATCTAAGTCAGACCCTGTCTGACTAGGTTTCAGAAACAGACCGATTGCACACGTCTGCAGAGGATTACCCTCCCCCCCACTATGGAGCACAACGTCGTTGGCTGGGGTGGCACCTGAATCTAAGTAATTGCTAACGTAGATGAGGCTGTCAGACATGCAACACTCCACTGAGACCTCACTTTGGCTACACGGCGGTCGGAAGGTCTCCTCTGATCACCATTTGATTGGTCATGTCAACCCTAGAACCTAATATGATTGCCACCAACCCTAAATACCCTTTATGGCAAGCGCCAACACATTAACGGTTAAATAGAAAATGTTTCATAAAAAAATTGAGTATTCATTTGAATGATTTATTTCAAACTTGGTCGGCTTAAATGACCCTTTGAGGTTTATATGCGTCCACAAACAAACAAAATAAAACAAACGCATCTGTGAACCTAATAGTGATAATGGATATGGAGGAGTAAAGAGAATCAAATGCTCTCAGCATACCTTGGATGATGATCATGTGATATATATATATATATATTATATTTATATATATATAGAGAGAGAGAGAGAGAAGAGAGAGAGAGATAGATATACACCGGTTATCGATATTAAGGGACTCTTTAGAACAGGATTTTTTTCTCAGAATGTTTTTTTCCATAACTTGTAAACTCTACATTGTTTTGAAAATTAGTTTATAGCAAAACTTATTTTAATTTCCCAAAATATTTCTTTTGAGGTATTCAAAATTGGTGGAAAATCAGAGTGTTTTGGGCTTGAACAGAGGTCGGCATCAAATTTTGGTCAGCAATCATGGTGAATTTACAGAAAGATGTGTGATGTGTATGAAGAGAGTCAAGTTTTTAAATATTTTTGTAATATTAAAATATTTACAATGAGCTTAATATGGGTTTGCCTGAATTCAAAAGACAATCCTATAGAGTGGAAATAATACAGGCGCAGTAGTCAGTAAAGAGGTCATGCTGACAGTCTTCTAGGAACATGAAACGACTCACCACTTGATGATTTCTTGAAAAGCGCGCACTGTAATAGTAGTTTCTAATAGCAACTCTTAGCAAATTCCCTTATTGAATGACCCTCATTTACTAATAAATAAGCCTCTCAAGTTTGAATATGTAGGTTAATTTACCTTTTCCCTCTATAAGCTTGTAATCCGTTTTGAAAGATAAAAAGTGTTAATGTACGGACGTAGATTCATCAATAGACCATGCGGTGGCATTACTGGTGTTAGCACAGCCAATTCGAGCTGCAGTATAGTTTCACTAGCTATCAAAATCCAATAAAATCCATAATGTTGGTAGGTCGATCAGGGTTTGATTATCTTGATAGAGTCGCATTAGCGAGGGGACGTATGATATTGAAAGACCCAAAAACGGTCCAGTGACCATGCATCTAATCACTGAGACACCTTACAAGTGCACCTAAATGGGGGGTGCATATATTTTTTAATATATATTTTACAACCTTTCATTGAGTAGGAATGTGATACAAGGTCATTTCTTTTAGTAGATTTTAGTCGGGATTTGGATTTCAAGAGTTCCTTTTCTACTAACAACTGTTTAGTTACACAGGATTTAAACAAGGCTTGAATTTAGTTTTCCTTCTCTTATACTGTTGCCTTAACGAAGGTTAAAGAACCAAGTCCTGCTGCTACTATTTATCCCTAGCTGAAGAGTTCATAGTTGAACGGTGCATACATTTACCAAGGTTTTAGCATAACAATATGATAAATGCAAACAGCCTCATCCAGGATTTGAACTTGGGTCAACTTGCTACAATTTTACATGAGTAGGATGCAACAAAGTTCAATTAACAGAGTTTAACAGGTTTGAATTCAGTTTTCCTTCTCTTATACTGGTTTGCCCCAACTAAGGTTTAAAGAACCCAGTCTCTCTATATTTACCATAGGCTCGAGGGTCAATGTTGAATGTAATGCATACCTTTACAAGGGTTTTAGAACTATGTGAAATGCAGACAGTCTTGTCAGGATTTGAACTTGATGACGTTTCATTTCCTACATGATACTATTAAACCGTGTGCTTCATTATATCGTATAGGTGCGTGAGGGCAAAAATTAATGGGAGAAATATTAGTAAGTAGGCCGCCTCACTCTGTCTTGAATAATAAGGAAGGCCTGTCTGTTTATAAAAATCAATAAACCTGACCGAGAGGAATGTATTTCCTTTTGTTTAATGGTTCATGCCATCTGCTAACTCGCTGACCTTGTGCTACGTTTAGTTATTGTTGATAAACAATAATATATATATATTATTATATATATATTCGTAGTATATATATATATATATATATCCATCTCTTAATTGGATCTCACGACACTGATATTTCCGACACATCTAGTCATTTTCGATCAGAATTAACTTTATCGTTGTGCTGTCTTATTTGGTGATATGCAGGAAATTAATAGGCCTAAGAAAAAATAATGGTCAAGTCTTGCATGAAAGCAGGCTGGTTCTGCTCAATGCAGTGAAGTTTAGCAGTGATGAGCGTAATTAAATACTACAACAGTAGGTACTGTACAGCAACTGAGTCCTTTGTTTATTGAAATAACTTGATCGCATTAAATGACTCAAAACAGGGGTGATATGCGTAAAACAAAAAAACCAACCAAAACCGAAGGTTAAGTAGTGATGAGGCTAATTCCAATACTCAACTGGGTGAGCACTTACACAACAGCAGGTATCGTAAGCAACCTGTCTTTGTTTATTGAATAACTTGATTCGGACATTACATGACTAAAAATAAGGTTGATATGCCGTAAAACAAAACAGCCAACCACCAAACTGAAGTTAAGCAGCATGAGCTAATTCAAGTACTTAACCTGGGTGACCACTTAAACACAGTAGGTATGTACAGAATCTGAAGTCTTGTTTATCGAAATAACTTGAGTTGCGGCCATAAAAATGACTCAAAACGGGTTTGATATGCCCGTAAACCAAACAACCAACCAACAAACTGAGTTAAGGCAGGCGATGAGGCGTAATTGTACTTAACTGGGTGACCACTTAAACAACAGCAGGTGGATTAGCAAATCCGAGTCTTTGTTTATCGAAATAACGTTGAAATTCGGGCATAAAATGACTCAATAAGGTTGATAGTTGTAAACAAACAACCAACAAACAAAACTAAAGTTAAGCAGCGATGAGGTAATTCAGTACTTAACTGGGTGAACTTAAACAACACGCAGGTGATGTAGCAATCCGATCCTTTGTTTATCGAAATATACTTGATTCGACATTAATGACTCAAATAAGGTTGATCATGCCGTAAAACAAAACAACCAGGCCACCAACTGAAGTTAAGCAGCTAATGAGCTATTCAATACTTAACTGGGGTGATCCACTTAACAACAGCAGGGTGATTAAAGCCATCCGAGTCCTTTTTTATCGAAATAACTTGATTTCGACATTGAATGTCAAAATAGGTTGATATGCCGTAAACAAAACAACCACCCAAACTGAAGTTGCAGGCAATGACTAATTCAATACTTAAATGGGTCCACTTAAACAACAGCAGGTGCAATGTACAGCATCCGAGTCCTTTATTTATCGAAATAGATTTGATTCGACATTATGACTCAAAATAGAGGTTGATATGTCCGTTAAAACAAAACAACAACCACCAAATAAAGGTTAAGCGCATAGCTAATTCAATACATATACTGGTGACCACTAAACAACAGCAGGTATGTAAGCAATCCGAGTCCTTTGTTTAATTGCAATAATTGAATTCGGCATAAAATGACTCAAAATGAAGGTTGATCCGTTGTAAATCAAAACAACAACAACAAACTGAAAACTAAAGTTAAGCAGCGTGAGCTAATTCAGTACTACTGGGTGACGCAATTAAACAAAAGCAGGTGAGTAAGCAATCCGAGTCCTTTGTTTATTGAAATAAACTTGATTCGGCATAAATGACTCAATAGGTTGTATTGTAAACAAACAAACAACCACCAACTGAACATACTAAAGTTAAGGCAGCGATGAGCTAATTCAGTACTTACTGGTGACCCTTTAAACACAGCAGGTGAATGTAAGCTCCGAGTTCCTTTGTTTATTGAAAAATAACTTGATTCGGATAAATGACTCAAAATAAGGTTGATACGTTGTAAAACAAACAACCAACCAACAAACTGAAAACTAAAGTTAAGCAGCGATGAGTAATTCAGTAATTAACTGGGTGACCACTTAAACAAGCAGTTGTGATGTATAGCAATCCGAGTCCTTTGTTTCTTGAAATAAACTTGATTCGGCATATAATAGGACTCAAAATAAGGTTGATAATCGCTGTAAAACAAACAACCAAGTACAAACAACTGAAACTAAAGTTACGCAGGCGATTGAGCTATTCAGTACTTAACTGGTGACCACTTAAACAAAGCAGGTGGATGTAAGCAATCCGAGTCTTTGTTTATTGAAATAACTTGATTCGGCATAAATGACTCAAAATAAGGTTGCTAGTTGTAAAACAAAACACCACCAACCAAACTGAAAACTAAAGTTAAGCACGATGAGCTATTCAGTCTTAACTGGGTGACCACTTAAACACAGCAGGTGATGTAGGCAAATCCGAGTCCTTTGTTTATTGAAACTACTTGATTCGACATTAAATGACTCCCAAATAAGGTTGATATGCTGTAAACAAACAACACGACCAAACAAACTGAAAACTAAGTTAAGCAGCGATTGAGCTAATTCATCAGTACTTAACTGGGTTGACACTTAAACCAGCAGTACTGTAAGCAATCCGAGTCCTTTGTTTATTGAAATAACTGAATTCGGCAATAAAATGACTCAAAATAGGTTGATACGTTTTGTAAAACAAAAAACAACAACAACCAAACTGAAAACTAAAGTTAAGCAGTCGATGAGGTAATTCAGTATTAACTGGGTGACCACTTAAACAACAGCATGGTTACTGTAAAGCAATCTGAGTCCTTTTGTTTTATTGAAAATAACTTGATTTGACATTAAATGACTCAAAACGGGGTTTGGGGAAAAAAAAATTAAACGTGCCCGTAAAACAACAACCCAACGAACCAAACTGAAGTTTCAGTCATGCGATGATTCCTAATTCAGCCTACTTAACTGGGTGACCACATTAAACAACAGCAGGTGATGTAAGCAATCCGAGTCCTTTGTTTATTGAAATAACTTGGATTCGACATTAAATGACTAAAATAAGGTTGATATGCTGTAAAACAAAACAACAACCAAGCAAACTGAACTAAAGTTAAGCAGGCGATGAGCTAATTCATGTACTTAACTGGTGACCACTTAAACAACAAGCAGGTACTGTAAGCATCCGAGCTCCTTTTTTATTGAATAACTTTGAATTCGGCATAAAATGACTCAAAATAGGTTTGATACGTTGTAAACAAAAACAACCAACCAACAAACGAAAACTAAAGGTTAAGCAGCGATGAGGTATTCAGTATTAACTGGGTGACCACTTAAACAACAGCAGGTACTGTAGCCAATCTGAGTCCTTTGTTTTATTGAATAACTTGATTTGACATTAAATGACTCAAAACATGTGGTTGATATGCCGTAAACAAACCAACGCAACCAACCAACCTGAAGTTAAGCAGCGATGAGCTAGATTCAGTATTAACTGGTGACCAACTTAAACAGCAGGTGATGTAAGCAATCCGAGTCCTTTGTTTATTGAATAATTGATTCGACATTTAATGACTCAAAATAAGGTTGATATGCTGTAAAACAAAACACCCAACCAACCCACTGAAACTAAAGTTAAGCGCGACGATAATTCATACTTAACTGGGTGAGCACTTAAACAACAGCAGGTACTGTAGCATCCGAGTCCTTAGTTTTTTAATCTTAAATCAACCATGACTTGATTTAAGAATTAATGAACCCGAAAACGGTTGACATACCATTAGAAAACCACCAACAATCTAATGTAGTGCTATTTCACTCTGTTCCATCATCTGTCCTATCGATCAAGTTATCGATCTTGCACGTCAAGTCTATATTGAAAGCAATGTTCTGTTAGTTCCCCCGAAAGTTAAGCAGTGATGGAACCTGTTCATACATTAATTGAGTGACCACTTAAGCAACGGCATGTACTGTAAGGCAACTGAGTCTTAGTTTATCCAAATTAACTTGATCTGGCATAAACAATGAAAAGGGTTGAATATTTTGTTGGATGCACATATGTAATGGTTATAGTCATAGGTAATCGAAACTCGTCGAATGAGTTAACTCCTGGACGAAGCTATATTTTACATAGGCGCTCATACCTTAGGAAAGGTATGAATCAACTACTTTCCCTTCAGCTGTAGGTAAAATAGTAGGCACATAACTGGGCTCTCGCACATTGGTTAGGCAACCAGTCTAGAAGCGAAAACTCTGAATTCAAACCTGTTAACTCCAACTTGGGGTGATCAATACTAGAATAAGCTCAGTCCTAATTAGTGAATCTATTCATATGTTATAATAAGAATATTCCACAACACAGCACACACACATCTCTCTCTTCTATCCTCCTTCTCCTCTCTCCTCTCTCTCATCTCATCTCGTCTCTCTTCTCTCTCTCTCTCTTCTCTCATCCATGTGGTCTGACTATATATATAGTGACACGGCATTATGCTGGGCTGGCGTCATATTAAGTAGCACAACTCACTATTTCTTGGTCTGTCTTATTGTATCTCTGGCATAATCCCTCTACAATTTGTTGGCTGGTTCTTCCCACGACTAACATTGATTGATTGTATCCTTTTAAGGCTACAACGCACTAATGATATGCCATACTTAACTAAAACTACAAACTAATCTAATGAAAAAAATTATTTACATAATGTGTTTATTTTCAGCAGAATCTCATCGCTTGATATGCACAGTGTTACGTACTCACATTGAATATGGTAATACAATGGTGAGTGAGAGAGTTCTTGGATGATAGAGAGACATATCAAAGAGAGAGAGGGGGAGAGATCAGAGAGAGAGAGAGAGAGAAAGAAAGAGAGAGAGAGAGAGAGATTAGGGGACTTACTAGAGGGGACATGGCTTTCTTTATTACTTATTGACATCTTTACTCTTCAGTTGCCATGTTCCTGTCTTCTATTTATCTTCTTCTTCTTCTTGGCCGACATAGTTAGTTGGATTCTTCTTTCTAACTTCTTCTATAAGGGCTCTTGTCTTTTTCGTCTTTACTTGTTTTCAATATAAATGAACTAACAAGGCATTTTTGTTACTTGATAGCTTTTTTTTCTAAGCCATGATCTTATCTCGCCGCATGGGGAGACTGCATCTCAGCACGTCTTAACTCTTTTACGGCGGGCTGAATCTACAACTAAAACTATTCGTATTTCCATGGCGAGATGAAGATTCCGCCTGTACGGGTTTCAGGGGGTTACCAACAGTCACCTTGCGTAAATTTCACTCCTTGATTCAAAGTTAATGCCTTATTTCGTCAGGGTCTGCCAAATTATGATATCATAAATTGTAACACAAGGTATGGAATATTTAAACCTTTTAAAGATGATTGTAAACTTTATTAACACTTTGGCTCTTAGAAATATTCAAATTGCACTAAGTATGATCGTTATTTTACTTAAGAGATTCTACAAAGGAGGTGTACCGTGGTGTATGGTTCCATCAAGGAATGATAACTACTAGTTCGAAATCCTAATCGAGGCTGGTGCATTTCATACTCTTATATGAGATTCGCTTCCGTTATGTCTGTAACAAAATCACGTCCTTGCTTACGTACATACAAAATCTGTCATAACATAGAATAAATACACTCAAATTTGAAACATGCAACATTAGACAGTCCTCATTGTTTTTTTTTTAAACAAGTTTTTCATATATACATGACTAGTATATATATCTATTATAGTTTGTTTTATTTTAATACATATTTAAAGTTTCCATTTGAAATTGTTATTTTTTTAATCTTTAATGAATTGGATGATTTTTAATACTTAGGGTACAAACTCGCTGGAATTGAATTTTTTTACTCACCCTTAGGCAATATATTTCAAAAATTATTTTACAGCGCCCAGAAGGTGTTTTTTATTTTTTTACTAGTAGCACTAATATCTTTGGGAGTTATAAATTCAACTATTATCCTCAAACTACGGGTAATAGCTAGGGCGGACTAATAATCTTCGAACTTGTATGGCTAATCTGGTCTAGATAGGGGAAAACTCTGAATCAAACCTGATAAACTCTTGCTTACGAAATTGACCTTGTGTCACATCTGTTGTGTAGATGATAGTTAATAAATACAATAAATACTACATTAAATAACCAACAAGTGTTGGATGTGCCATAAAACAACCAACCAAATTCAACAGCTCAATTCCCGTTGACATATTCATTAAAATTGTTTTTTGTTTTTTGTCCATTTCTGAAAACCTTCATTGCTGTATATCGTAAACAGATGGGTAATTAAATAATGCAACATTTGTATGTAAGCCCTTAATTTGAGAAGGGTGGATTTAGATGAGCAAGTATTCAATTCATGCCACAAACAGTAAACATTCCACGCGCAGAAAAAGAATGTACTTCCAAAAAACAGATAGAATACAAATTTATTATCATATATATTATATATATATATATATATAACGACACAAAATAAAAAATAAAAAACGCGTTCATTTCTGAAAACAGACTCTGAAGATAAAGTTTACTTTGAAATCGATGAGACAAAAAACATATTTTTGTTTTTATTTTATACGTATTGTTAATGCCTTCCAATCATTATTATAATATAATATTATATATATTATTTCATAGTTATATAGTTTATGATATAGTTATCTTATTATAATGGAGATTGTGGTGTGTCTGTCTGTAACCGAAACTATATTATTATACAAGTCACAATTCCTTAGTTATTTACATCATATTCTCATGATTTTATTTTTATTTAAACCTCAATTATTAATAAAATTGTTTTACATTACTTACACTGTTGACCATATCTACATTAAAACATGCAATTGTATTTATATATACAACAAAATAGAGTTTACAGTGTGAACGGGAAGGCTAATTTGCATATTGATCTTTAAAAATTGATTTTAATAAATATATGCTTAGTATTATTGATTTCTAATTGTTGGTTTATTCTTATTGAATATGAGCAAAAATCTCTTCAATAAATCTTAAAAGAAATCCCTTAACAAGAAGAAATAACTGTAATATATTCTTTACTTCCTATTTAAACTAAACAGTTAAATTAGGAAAAATTTACCAATGAAAGACGGGAGTAACGGAAAAATGATGGAAGAGTTAGTTTCAAAGTTGTTCTATTTTTCAATCATACACCCTCTGTTCAAAATCTTTTTATCTACATTCTTATTCAGTTTCATTAGCCTTTCAATTTCATATCATATATTTATTATAAAATTTAACTAAAATACTTGCACCCGGAGGGGTGCATATATTTGCTAGTATATAATAATAAACAGATGTATGGATTCCTGTAAAGAAGAAGGAGACAATGCAATGTAGAGGGTTGAAAGAGATTTTCCATATATATTCCTAAGAAATCAGGTTGATAGATTGGTTGGTTGGCAGTAAAGGTTAAACAATGATAAATGCTAATTAGTAATCAGAGTGCGAATACAATGTGACGATCATTTATTTTTCTTTATGTCTCATCTTTTTTGTTTTATCTTTTCATTCTGATCATTTGTTGCTTTTTCCAAAGACAAATATGCACAGGGTTGTCATTTGAGAGCTTAATTAAGTTTACTCTTCGATGATATTTGCTATGATGTCATCTTGTAAAGGCTTCATTATCACTGAAGGATCAATATATTAAATAGATAGATAGATAGATAGATAGATAGATAGATAGATAGGAACAGACTGAGATAGATAGATCGTAACAGACTGAGATAGATAGATAGATAGATAGATAGATAGATAGATAGTAAAAGACTGAGATAGATAGATATATATGAACAGATTTAGACTGATAGATAGATAGATAGATAGATAGATAGATAGATATGAACAGGTTGACATAGATAGATAGATAGATAGATAGATAGATAGATAGATAGATAGATAGGTAGATATGAACTGATTTAGACTGATAGATAGATATGAACAGTCTGACATAGATAGATAGATAGATAGATAGATAGACATGAACAGATTTAGACTGATAGATAGATACATACATAGATATGAACAGACTAATGAATAAATTGATATATAGATAGATATGAACAGACTGACATAGATAGATAGATAGATAGATAGATGGATAGATAGATACATATGAACAGGCTGACATAGATAGATAGATGGATAGATAGATACATATGAACAGGCTGACATAGATAGATAGATAGATGGATAGATAGATATGAACGGATTTAGACTGATAGATAGATAGATAGATAGATATGAATGGACATAAATAGATAGATATGAACAGACTTAGATAGATAGATAGGTACATAGATAGATATGAACAGACTAATGAATAAATTGACAGATAGATAGATAGATAGATAGATAGATATGACTAGACTGACATAGATAGATAGATGGATAGATAGATATGAACAGATTTAGACTGATATATAGATAGATAAATAGATATAAACAGACTGACATAGATAGATATTAACAAACTTTGATAGATAGATAGATAGATAGATAGATAGATAGATAGATAGATAGATATGAAGAGGCTGACATAGATAGATAGATAGATAGATCGATAGATAGATATGAACAGACTAATGAATAAATTGATAGATAGATAGATATGAACTCGCTGAGATTGATAGATTGATAAATTGATAGATAGATATGAGTTGGATGGCATATATAGATAGATAATATGAATATATATACATATGTGATGCCATATGGTGTGATGGTTACCACCGTCAGAAATGGATATGGCAAGACGAGTTCAAATCATGGGGAGATAAAGAGGGGGAGACGAATAGAGAGAGAGAAGAGAGAGAGGAGAGAGAGAAGAAGAGAGAGGAGAGAGAGAGAGAGAGGGGGAGATAATAGATTGATAGATATGATGATACTGCGTGGGACACTCGTAAGTTAATGAACCAGAATATATAATTATATATATATATATATAATATATACATACATATATTATACATAACATATATATATATATATATTAGAGAAAGAGAGAGAGAGAGAGAGAGAGAGAAGAGAGAGAGAGAGAACATGAGAGGTACTGAGGAGAAAGAGAGAGAGAAGGGCAGAGAGAGAGAGCTAATAGATTGATAGATATGATGATACTTGCGTTGTAAGTTAATGTACCACTATTATATATATATATATATATATAATATATATAGATTAGAGAGAAAAGAGAAAGAAAACATGAGAGATATTGAGAGAGAGAGAGAGAGAGAGAGAGAGAGAGAGAGAGAGAGAGAATAGATTGATAGATATGATGATACTGCGTGGGACACTTGTAAGTTAATGTACCACTATAAATATATATATATATATATATATATATATATATATTAGAGAAAGAGAAAGAAAGAGAGAGAGAAAGAATGAGAGATACTGAGAGAGAGAGAAAGAGAGAGAGAAGAGAGAGAGAGGAGAGAGAGAAATAGATAGATAGAAATAAAGAGACAATAATGTAAATAGATTACTTTGAATGTTTAGATGAAGTAATTTGTATTTTCCTTTAATGTCAGCCGAATTCTCTGGGGCATTTCATTTTAGATTTGGACATTTTATTAATTCTTTCTCTTGTTTTTTTTTTTGGGGGGGGGTTGTTTTTTTATTTTTTTGTTCTGTTTTTCTTCTTTTTCTATTTTTTCTGTCAGTCATTTTGAGGCTCTAAAACATTTTTGCTACACCATTTTTTTTAAGACCAGGTCTGCAATTCAAATTCCCTTAGGATTTTTTGTTTGTTTTTTAAATGATTTCATCTTTATCTCCTAAATGGATCTGATGTTTTAAGATCACCTTGAAAATGGTAACTTCGTCTTGAGAAACATTTTATCTAAATTTGATTGCAGAAAAACTCAAACCAAACAACCAATAGGAAAAAAAAATATATAATATATAAACTTATCGACTATAATTCTACCAATGAGCCGGTTTAGCTCAGTATGGACCGGTTATTTCAGTTGGTAGAACACTCGCCTAGGAATTGTAAGGTTCTTGTTCGATACCGGTCCCCGCCAACTCAGCGTATGAGTAAGCACAAATTCGGTAATCTGATCTGGCGGTAAAGCGTGGAGCTGGCGGTAGGTGTGGGGTTCCAGCTCAGACACAAAATACTATCTGCCTCGTCAAGTACTAGTAAAAGTGATAGGCTCCTTCATTGTCTGGCTGAGACCGACAATAAGCCACTCCGCTAAAATTTATTTTTCATATATATATATATATATATATATATATATATATATATATATATAATTTTAAAAAGTATCATACTTTATTCAATTTTTAAACAGTAAAAAGAAAAGGGAGCGAAAAAAAGGAGAAACTTAAGGGACCTTTCGACCGTGCTTTTTCAAAAGTAACGACCAGTAGATCGTTTAAAAGCCACACTGTATATATATTGGGTTAAATTTTTAAACGATCTAAAGAAGAAGAAAAGAAGAAGAAGAAGAAGAGAAGAAAGAAGAAGAAGAAATCTAGACTCAAAAAGGAAAAATATTTACGAGAAGAAGAAGAGAAGAAGAGAAGAAGAAAAGAAGAAGAAGAAGAAGAAGAAGAAGAAGAAGAAGAAGAAGAAGAAGAAGAAGAAGAAAGACTAGACTCAGAAAGAAAAATAATAACGAAAAGAAGAAGAAGAAGAAGAAGAAGAAGAAGAGAAGAAGAAGAAGAAGAAGAAGAAGAAGAAGAAGAAGAAGAAGAAGAAGAAGACTAGACTCAGAAAGGGAAATATATAACGAAAAGAAGAAGAAGAAGAAGAAGAAGAAGAAGAAGAAGAAGAAGAAGAAGAAGAAGAAGAAGAAGAAGAAGAAGAATGAACTGAAAGTACAATGAGCACAATTTATTGACCTCTAGGAATAAAATAACCCCAAATGTATTGACATGCCATTAAAATCAATTAGGTAATAATAATAAAAGATATTCAATGTCACCAGAGGTCAAAAAACGTATAAAAATAAATGATTTATTTAAATAACATTTATTTTTATACAAGTTTTCCGAATCTTTCATTACATACTGCTTTTTCATTAAATGATACTAACACTCACCCACTCACACTTCTGTTTCACTCCCTACCGTCTGCATACCCCTCCCTATTTCTTCTCCCTACCCACCCCACACCCCTGGTAAATTAAATCATTTTAAAAATAAGTCAAATCTCAATACATTTTGGCTTTATGACCAAAACTAATGTTCCAAAATGAGTTGCTTTTATATTTCTCTTTTCTTAACTTATGGATTTTCAGTGTTCCATTGAAATTTTTGAGGACAAAAATCTCTGTTTCTTGTAGACTGTTATTGATTTTGTTTTCTTTCATTGCAATAAAAATGTTGGTAATGTCGTGGATATAATACCAATCACAATTACTAACTTTGTGGTTTTCAGAAGAATTTACAAATATTATGGGTGTATATATAGCTATATCTCTTTATGTATATAATTGTGTGTATATCAGTTTCTTTTTTGAGGTTTCCCTTTCTTAAATAAGTCCATGTCTTTCCATGTGCAACCTCTTCTATTTGTCGTTTGAAGCGTCCATATAATTGTTTTTCTTCCCATCTTTGTTTTTTAGATTTTGTTGTTTTTCTGTTTGTCGCTTCTACTACTGTTGGCCGCCATTATTATTATTATTATTATTATTATTATTATTATTATTATTATTATTATTATTATTATTATTATTATTAGTTAAAATCATTTAGTTGAGTGCAAATATTGAAACCATACCATTGTATACAAATTATTAGTAATAGTTAGGGAATACTTGGAACCATACAGCTATGTTATTGATAACATTTTATCATCAAAATAACTTTAAAAGTACTTGGAAGACAGTATAAGACCAAACAACACCACACACACACACACACACACACACACACACACACAGATATATATATATATATTTCAAACTAATATATAATATATATATATATTTCAAACTCTAATATATATATATATTTATATATATATATATTATTTATATTTTATATATTATATATTATTTATATATATTATAATTATATATATATTTATATATAATATTATATATATATATATATAGCTTTAGTTTAAATATAGGTTTAGCTCAGTGAGTAGAGCATTCACCTGGGAATCGCAAGGTTCAAGATTTGATAATGTTTTGAAAATAAATATGTTGGTTAAATTTATTTTTGTGCATCTTACACCACTCATCCATGAATATAAAATGGAAAAATAAATTTTGTTTTACATCTTTTTCTCTGAGCTTTCGTTCTGGCTAGCAAATATTGAACACAATAATAATGTGTCCCGCGCTCGTTTTTTCAATTACCCGGCCCACTGTAAAAAAAAAAGGTTTGGTGATCCCTGGTTTACACCACTTGGGGACGAAAGCCTATACCTGAGTAACCACCCTTTACCTTTGGTGTCGACAGCAATTTTTTTATTGAATAAATGACAAATTGAAAAAAACAAAAAACAAACTAATTTGTCAAAAGGAAAAATAAGATAAAGTGATGCACACCACTCAAGTAGCGAACGAATGTGGTACTAAGCGACAATGGCCAAATAAAAAGTGTGGGCTTCATCTAATGGTGAAGTTCCATTTTGTGAAGTAACGTCGATAAGAGTTCGTTTTTCATTAAGCTTCCGGTCTGGCCATACATTGAAGGATTTAGGCTACAGGGCATCGTCCCCTTTTATCTAAAACGAAGCCAGGGTCAGATTCATTGATCGATTCCTGTAGTAGTCAAGAATGAATGAGAGAATGAATGAAAGAGAAAGAGAGAGAATGAATGAGAGAGAGAGAGAGAGAGAGAGAGAATGAATGAATGAAGAGAGAGAGAGAGAGAGAGAGAGAGAATGAATGAAAGAGAAGAGAGAATGAATGAAAGAGAGAGAATGAATGAAAGAGAGAGAATGGTTCTGACCAACTCAGAGATTATTAGTAAGTTCGATCCTTAAGGGCTGTTATTTAATGTTAATGTTATCTTATTATAATGGAGATTGTGTGTTTTTCTGTCTGTAACCGAAACTATATTACTACTCAAGTCACAATTCCCTTAATTATTTACGTCAAATTCTCCATGATTTCATTCTTTTAAACCTTCAGTTATTAATAAAAAAAATGTATTACATTATTAATACTGTTGACCATATCTACGTACTAATAACATGCAATTGTATTTATATATACAACAAAATAGCGGTTTACAGTTTGAACGAGAAGGCTAATTTGCATATTGATATTTAAAATTTTATTTTAATAAATATGTGCTTGGTATTATTGATTTCTAATTGTTTGGTTTTATCTTAAGAAATATAAACAAAAATCTCGTGGATAAATTTTAAAAGAAATTTATTTACAAGAAGAAATAACTGTAATATTATCCTTTACTTCCTATTTTAACTAAATAGTTAAATTAGGAGAATTTACCAATGAAAGACGGGAGTAACGGAAAATGATAGAAGAGTTTCAAAGCTGTTCTATTTTTTAATCATACCCCCTCTGTTCCAAATCTTTTTATCTGCATTCTTATTCAGTTTCATTAGATATAATATTTTATTATATTAAAACTTAAATACTTGCACCCGGAGGGTGCATATATTTGCTAGTTTAAATAAATCATTTATTTTTATACGTTTTTTGACCTCTGGTGACATTGAATATTTTTTATTATTATTACCTAATTGATTTTAATGGCATGTCAATACAACACAAAAATATGGGTCTAAGAATCTTGCCTGTATGTGGTGGGGAAAAATTCATGAATATGGGGGTGACATTTCTGACTTGTAAAATGAAATCTGAAATATATACGCTGAGAAAGAAAGAAATAATCAGTGATAGATAGATATATAGATAGATAGATATGAAGCAGTATCAGAAAGAAAAAAGAAAGAAAGAAAAGAAAGAAAAAAGAAACAAAACTAAAGAGATAGATAGATAGATAGATAGATAGAATAGTAAATAAAGAAGGAAAAAAGATAGAAATAAAGAAAAGAAAGTAGCTGATATATATATATATATATATATATATATATATATATATATATATATATATATATAGTGAGAGAGAGAGAGAGAGAGAGAGAGAGAGAGAGAGAGAGAGAGATAATGCAGCAGTATTAGAAACAAAAAAAAGAAACAAACAAAGAAAGGAACAAAATTAGATCGATAGATGGAATGAAAAATAAAAATGATAGAAAGTAAAACGATTGATAGAAAGAAAGAAAGTCGGGTTCAGACTAAGGTTATTATATATCAATCAATCTAACCGTCCATATTTGAATTCAAATGATATTTGAATTCCAATCTATTTTTCTACACTAATCATCCAAAACCGACGGTACGCCCATCCATATGTAACACTAATAAAAACTTATATTAATCAGTGCACGGAGGCGCGTGGCATAATGGTTAGAGTTGTAGGAAATGGACTCGTCGACCCGAGTTCAAATCCTAGACGACACTGTTTGCATTTCACATAGCGCTAATACCCTTGGGAAATGTATGACTCCAATTATACTCCCCCCAGCTACGAGCAAATAGTAGTGCATACTGGGCTCTTCAGGCTTGATAAGGCAACCTGTCTAGGAGAAGGAAATTTCTGAATTCAAACCTGTTAATCTCGGCTTAAGAAATTCACCTTGTGTCACATCCTACTCGTGCGGAGGGGTTGGTAAATATATATATATTAACCAGTGCAGGCAATGGATGCCATCTAGTCAGCCCTGTCGACTAGGGTTTCAGAATACACCGATTGCACCTCTGCAGAGGATTACCCCCCCCCCACTAATGGGAGCACAACGTGTTGGCTGTGGGTGGCCACCCGTGAATCCTAGAATTCTAGTAGATGAGCTGTCCATGACATGCAACACTCCACTGAGACCCTCACTTAGGCTACACGGCGGTCGGAGAGGTCTCCTCTGATCAATTGATTGGTCATGTCAAGCCCTAGAACCTATATGATTGCCCCAACCCTAATACCCTTATGGCAAGCCCCAACACATCTACGGGTTAAATAGAAAAATGTGTTCATAAAAAAATTGAGTATTCATTAAGAATGAATTTATTTCAAACTTTGTCGGCATTAAATGACCCTTTGAGGTTTATATGCCGTAAAACAAAACAAAACAAAATAAAACAAACCATCTAGTGAACCTAATAGTGATAATGGATCATGAGAGAGAGTAAAGAGAATCAATGCTCTCAGCATACCTTGATGATGATCATGTGATATATATATATATATATATATTATATATATATATATAGAGAGAGAGAGAGAGAGAGAGAGAGAGATAGATATACACCGGTTATCGATATATAAGGGACTCTTTAAGAAAGGATTTTTTTCTCAGAATTTTTTTTCCATAACTGTAAACTCTACATTGTTTGAAATTAGTTTATAGCAAAAATTATTTTAATTTCCCAAAAATATTTCTTTTGAGGCTATTCAAAATGGTGGAAAATCAGAGTGCTTTGGGCTTGAACAGAGGTCGGCCATCAAATTTTGGCAGCAAATCATGTGAAATTTACAGAAGAATGTGTGATGTGTATGAAGAAGCAAGTTTTTAAATATTTTTGTAAATATTTTAAATATTTACAAATGAGTTAATATGGGTTTGCCTGATTCCAAAAGACAATCCATAGAGTGGAAATATACAGGCGCAGTAGTCAGTAAAGAAGGTCATGCTGACAGTCTTCTAGGACATGAAACGACTCACCACTTATTGATTTCCTTGAAAAAAGGCGCAACTGTAAATAGTGTTTCTTAATACCAACTCCTTAAGCAAAATTCCCCTTATTGAATGACCCTCATTTACTAAATAAATAAGCCTCTCAAGTTTGAAATAATGTAGGGTTAATTTACCTTTTCCCCTCTAAAGCTTGTAATCCGTTTTGAAGAAAAAAAGTGTTAATGTACGCGTAGATCACTCAAATAGACCATGCCGTGCATTTGACTGGTTGTTAGCACCAGCCAATCAGAGGCTCAGTATAGTTTTACACTCATCCAAAATCAATAAAATCCATAATGTGGTAGGTCGATCAGAGTTTGATTATCTTTGATAGAGTCAGCATAGCGAGGGGAGTATGATATTGAAAGACCCAAAACGTCCCAGTGACCCATGCATACTACATCACTGACGACACCTACCAGTGACCTAAATGGAGGTGCATATATTTTTTTAAATATATATTTACCAACCCTTTCATATGAGTAGGATGTGATACAAGGTCAATTTCTTTAGTAGAGTTTAGTAGGTTTGGATTCAGAGATTTCCTTCTACACTGTTAGTTACACAGAGTTTAACAGGCTTGAATTTAGTTTTCCTTCTCTTATACTGGTTGCCTAACGAAGGTTAAAGAACCCAGTCTGCTCTACTATTTATCCCTAGCTGAAGAGTCAATAGTTGAATGCATACATTTACCAAGGGTTTTAGCACAATATGAAATGCAAACAGCCTCATCCAGGATTTGAACTTGGGTCAACTTGCTACAATTTTACATGAGTAGGATGCAACACAAGTTCAATTAAACAGAGTTTAACAGGTTTGAATTCAGTTTTCCTTCTCTTATACTGGTTGCCCAACTAAGGTTAAAGAACCCAGTCTGCTCTACTATTTACCCATAGCTCGAGGGTCAATGGTTGAATGCATACCTTTACCAAGGGTTTTAGAACTATGTGAAATGCAAACAGTCTTGTCCAGGATTTGAACTTGGATCGACGTGTTCATTTCCTACAATGATAACTATTAAACCGTGTGCCTTCATTAATATTCGTATAGTACAGCGTGAGGCCAAAAATTATGGGAGAAATATGAGTAAGAGGCTCGCCTCACTCTGGTCTTGAAAATAAGGAAGGCCTGTCTGTTATAAAAATCAATAAAACCGACCGAGAGGAAATGTATTTCCTATTGTTTATGGGTTCATGCCATCTGCACTCGCTGACCTTGTGCTACGTTTAGTTATTGTTGAATAACAACTATTATATATATATATATATATATATATATATATATATATATATATATATATTCCATCTCTTTAATTGGATCTCAGACACTGATATTTCCGACACACTCTAGGTCATTTTCGATCAGAATTACTTATCGTTGCTGTCTTATTTGGTGATATCAAAGGAAATTAATAGCCTAATGAAAAAAATAATGGTCAAGTCTTGCTGAAAGCACTGGTTCCTGCTCAATCAGTGAAGTTAAGCAGTGATGAGCGTATTAAATACTAACAACAGTAGGTACTGTAAGCAACCTGAGTCCTTTGTTTATTGAAATAACTTGATTCGACATTAAATGACTCAAAACAGGGTTGATATGCCGTAAAACAAAACAACCAACCAAACTGAAGGTAAGTAGTGATGAGCTAATTCAATACTCAACTGGGTGACCACTTAAACAACAGCAGGTACTGTAAGCAACCTGAGTCCTTTGTTTATTGAAATAACTTGATTCGACATTAAATGACTCAAAATAAGGTTGATATGCCGTAAAACAAAACAACCAACCAACCAAACTGAAGTTAAGCAGCAATGAGCTAATTCAATACTTAACTGGGTGACCACTTAAACAACAGTAGGTACTGTAAGCAATCTGAGTCCTTTGTTTATCGAAATAACTTGATTCGGCATAAAATGACTCAAAACAGGGTTGATATGCCGTAAAACAAAACAACCAACCAACCAAACTGAAGTTAAGCAGCGATGAGGTAATTCAGTACTTAACTGGGTGACCACTTAAACAACAGCAGGTGATGTAAGCAATCCGAGTCCTTTGTTTATCGAAATAACTTGATTCGGCATAAAATGACTCAAAATAAGGTTGATACGTTGTAAAACAAAACAACCAAACAAACAAAACTAAAGTTAAGCAGCGATGAGGTAATTCAGTACTTAACTGGGTGACCACTTAAACAACAGCAGGTGATGTAAGCAATCCGAGTCCTTTGTTTATCGAAATAACTTGATTCGACATTAAATGACTCAAAATAAGGTTGATATGCCGTAAAACAAAACAACCAGCCAACCAAACTGAAGTTAAGCAGCAATGAGCTAATTCAATACTTAACTGGGTGACCACTTAAACAACAGCAGGTGATGTAAGCAATCCGAGTCCTTTATTTATCGAAATAACTTGATTCGACATTAAATGACTCAAAATAAGGTTGATATGCCGTAAAACAAAACAACCAACCAACCAAACTGAAGTTAAGCAGCAATGAGCTAATTCAATACTTAACTGGGTGACCACTTAAACAACAGCAGGTGATGTAAGCAATCCGAGTCCTTTATTTATCGAAATAACTTGATTCGACATTAAATGACTCAAAATAAGGTTGATATGTCGTAAAACAAAACAACCAACCAACCAAACTAAAGTTAAGCAGCAATGAGCTAATTCAATACATAACTGGGTGACCACTTAAACAACAGCAGGTGATGTAAGCAATCCGAGTCCTTTGTTTATTGAAATAACTTGATTCGGCATAAAATGACTCAAAATAAGGTTGATACGTTGTAAAACAAAACAACCAACCAACCAAACTGAAAACTAAAGTTAAGCAGCGATGAGCTAATTCAGTACTTAACTGGGTGACCACTTAAACAAAAGCAGGTGATGTAAGCAATCCGAGTCCTTTGTTTATTGAAATAACTTGATTCGGCATAAAATGACTCAAAATAAGGTTGATACGTTGTAAAACAAAACAACCAACCAACCAAACTGAAAACTAAAGTTAAGCAGCGATGAGCTAATTCAGTACTTAACTGGTGACCACTTAAACAACAGCAGGTGATGTAAGCAATCCGAGTCCTTTGTTTATTGAAATAACTTGATTCGGCATAAAATGACTCAAAATAAGGTTGATACGTTGTAAAACAAAACAACCAACCAACCAAACTGAAAACTAAAGTTAAGCAGCGATGAGCTAATTCAGTACTTAACTGGGTGACCACTTAAACAAAAGCAGGTGATGTAAGCAATCCGAGTCCTTTGTTTATTGAAATAACTTGATTCGGCATAAAATGACTCAAAATAAGGTTGATATGCTGTAAAACAAAACAACCAACCAACCAAACTGAAAACTAAAGTTAAGCAGCGATGAGCTAATTCAGTACTTAACTGGGTGACCACTTAAACAAAAGCAGGTGATGTAAGCAATCCGAGTCCTTTGTTTATTGAAATAACTTGATTCGGCATAAAATGACTCAAAATAAGGTTGATACGTTGTAAAACAAAACAACCAACCAACCAAACTGAAAACTAAAGTTAAGCAGCGATGAGCTAATTCAGTACTTAACTGGGTGACCACTTAAACAACAGCAGGTGATGTAAGCAATCCGAGTCCTTTGTTTATTGAAATAACTTGATTCGACATTAAATGACTCAAAATAAGGTTGATATGCTGTAAAACAAAACAACCAACCAACCAAACTGAAAACTAAAGTTAAGCAGCGATGAGCTAATTCAGTACTTAACTGGGTGACCACTTAAACAACAGCAGGTACTGTAAGCAATCCGAGTCCTTTGTTTATTGAAATAACTTGATTCGGCATAAAATGACTCAAAATAAGGTTGATACGTTGTAAAACAAAACAACCAACCAACCAAACTGAAAACTAAAGTTAAGCAGCGATGAGGTAATTCAGTACTTAACTGGGTGACCACTTAAACAACAGCAGGTACTGTAAGCAATCTGAGTCCTTTGTTTATTGAAATAACTTGATTTGACATTAAATGACTCAAAACAGGGTTGATATGCCGTAAAACAAAACAACCAACCAACCAAACTGAAGTTAAGCAGCGATGAGCTAATTCAGTACTTAACTGGGTGACCACTTAAACAACAGCAGGTGATGTAAGCAATCCGAGTCCTTTGTTTATTGAAATAACTTGATTCGACATTAAATGACTCAAAATAAGGTTGATATGCTGTAAAACAAAACAACCAACCAACCAAACTGAAAACTAAAGTTAAGCAGCGATGAGCTAATTCAGTACTTAACTGGGTGACCACTTAAACAACAGCAGGTACTGTAAGCAATCCGAGTCCTTTGTTTATTGAAATAACTTGATTCGGCATAAAATGACTCAAAATAAGGTTGATACGTTGTAAAACAAAACAACCAACCAACCAAACAGAAACTAAAGTTAAGCAGCGATGAGGTAATTCAGTACTTAACTGGGTGACCACTTAAACAACAGCAGGTACTGTAAGCAATCTGAGTCCTTTGTTTATTGAAATAACTTGATTTGACATTAAATGACTCAAAACAGGGTTGATATGCCGTAAAACAAAACAACCAACCAACCAAACTGAAGTTAAGCAGCGATGAGCTAATTCAGTACTTAACTGGGTGACCACTTAAACAACAGCAGGTGATGTAAGCAATCCGAGTCCTTTGTTTATTGAAATAACTTGATTCGACATTAAATGACTCAAAATAAGGTTGATATGCTGTAAAACAAAACAACCAACCAACCAAACTGAAAACTAAAGTTAAGCAGCGATGAGCTAATTCAGTACTTAACTGGGTGACCACTTAAACAACAGCAGGTACTGTAAGCAATCCGAGTCCTTAGGTTTAATCTTAAATCAAAATGACTTGATTTAAGATTAAATGAACCGAAAAACGGTTGACATACCATAGAACAACCAACCAACAATCTATGTATCTATTTCACTCTGTTCATATCTGTCTATCGATCAAGTTATCGATCTTGCAGTCAAGTCATATTGAAAGCACATGTGTTTGTTAGTTCCCCGAAGTTAAGCAGTGATGAACCTGTTCAATACTTAATTGAGTGACCACTTAAGCAACGGCATGTACTGTAAGCAACCTGAGTCCTTAGTTTATCCAAATTACTTGATCTGGCATAAAATGAAAAGGGTTGATATTTTGTTGGATGCACATGATGTAATGGTTATAGTCATAGGTAATGAACTCGTCGAACTGAGTTCAAATCCTGGACGAAGCTATATTTTACATAGCGCTCATACCCTTAGGAAAGGTATGAATCCAACTACTTTCCCTTCAGCTGTAGGTAAAATAGTAGGACAAACTGGGCTCTCGAACATTGGTTAGGCAACCAGTCTAGAAGGAAAACTCTGAATTCAAACCTGTTAAACTCCACTTGGGGTGATCAATACTAGAATAAGCTCAGTCCTAATTAGTGATCTATTTCATATGTTATAATAGAATATTCCACACACACACACACACACTCTCTCTCTCTCTCTCTCTCTCTCTCTCTCTCTCTCTCTCTCTCTCTCTCTTCTCTCTCTCTCTCTCTCATCCATGTGGTCTGACTATATATATAGTGAGCACGGCATTATGCTGGGCTGGCGTCGATGATTAAGTAGCACAACTCACTATTTCTGGTCTGTCTTATTGTATCTCTCGGCAATAAATCCCTCTATTTGTTGGCTGGTTCTTCCACCCGACTAAACATTGATTGATTGTATCCCTTTTAAGGCTACAACACTAATGATATGCCATAAAACTTAACTAAAACTAACAAACTAATCTAATGAAAAAAAATTATTTAACATAATGTGTTTATTTTTCAACAGAATCTCATCCTTGATATTGCAACAAGTGTTACGTACCCACATTGAATATCGGGTATACAAATGGTGAGTGAGAGAGTTCTTGGATGATAGAGAGACATATCAGAGAGAGAGAGGGGGGAGAGATCAGAGAGAGAGAGAGAGAGAAAGAAAGAGAGAGAGAGAGAGAGATTAGGGACTTACTTAGAGGGGACATGGTCTTACTTTATTACTTATTGACATCTTTACTCTTCCAGTTGCCATGTTCCTGTCTTCTATTTCATCTTCTTCTTCTTCTCTGGCCGACAATACGTCTAGTTGGATTCTTCTTTCTAACTTCTTCTACTAAGGGCTCTTGCTTTTTCGTCTTTACTTGTTTTCAATTAAATGAACTAACAAGGCATTTTTGTTACTTGATCAAGCTTTTTTTTTCATCTAGCCCATGATTCTTATTCGCCGCATGGGGAGACCATCCTCAGAACACGTCTAAACTCTTTTACGGCCGGGCTGAATCTAAAAACTAAAACTAATTCCGTATTTCTCATGGCGCGTGAGATTCGCGCCTGTACGGGTCAGGGGGTTACCAACAGTCACTCGTAAATTTCCACTCCTTGATCTCAAAGTTAATGGCCCTTATTCTCGTTACAGGGTCTGCCAAAAATTTATGATATCAATAAATTGTAACACAAGGTATGGAATATTAACCTTTTTAAGATGATTGTAAACTTTATTAACACTTTGGCTCTTAAAATATTCAAATTGCAACTAAGTATGACGTTTATCTACTTAAGAGATTCTACAAAGGAGGTGACCGTGGTGTAATGGTTCTCATCAAAGGAAATGAACATGGTAACACAAGTTCAAATCCTAATCGAGGCTGGTTGCATTTCATATCTCTTAATAATGGAGATTCGCTTCCGGTTTATGTCTGTAACAAAAATCACGTCACTGCTTACGTCACATTACCCAAAATCGTCATAACATAGAATAAATACACTCAAAATTTGAACATGCAACATTAGACAGTCCTCATTGTTTTTTTTTTAAACAAGTTTTAATATATACATGACTAGTATTATATATCTATATATAGTTTGTTTTATTTTAATACATATTTAAAGTTTACATTTGAAATTGTTTTATTTTTTAATCCTTTAATGAATTTGATGATTTTACATACTTAGGGTACAAACTCGCTGACATTGAATTTTTTACTCCCATCCCTTAGGCAATATATTTCAAAAATTATTTTACAGCGCCCAGAAGGTGTTTTTTATTTTTTACTAGTAGCACTAATATCTTTGGGAAAGTTATAAATTCAACTATTATCCCTCAAACTACGGGTAAATAGCAGGGCGGACTATAATCTTCAACCTTGGTATGGCAACTGGTCTAGAAGAAGGAAAACTCTGAATTCAAACCTGATAAACTCTGCTTAAGAAATTGACCTTGTGTCACATCCTGTTGGTGTAGAATAGTTAATAAATACATAAATACATACATTAAATAACCCAACAAGTGTTGATGTGCCATAAAACCAACCAACCAACATTCAAACAACTCATTCCCAGTTGACAATATTTCATTAAAATTGTTTTTTGTTTTTGTCCATTTCTGAAAAACCTTATTCATTATATCGTAAACAGATGGGAAGTTTACAAAATGCAACATTTGTATGTAGCCATTAATTTGAGAAGGGTGGATTTAGATGAAGCAAAGATATTCATATTTCATATTGCCACAAACAGTAAACATTCAAGAAGAAGAAGAAGAAGAAGAAGAAGAAGAAGAAGAAGAAGAAGAAGCATTAAAAAGGAAGAAGAAAAAGAAGAAATAAAAGATCAAATTAGACTGAATATCAGAGAAGAAGAAGAAGAAGAAGAAGAAGAAGAAGAAGAAGAAGAAGAAGAAGAAGAAGAAAAGATGAAGGAAGGGAGAAAAGAGAAGAAAAGAAGATAGATAACGAGACATGAAAGAAAAAATAATTAGAACAGAAATAAAGAATAAAAGGAAGAAAGGAACAAAGAAAAAAGAAATATAGATTAAAAAAGAAAAAGTAAATTAGTAAAAAGAAAAAAAGAAGGAAAAACAAGAGAAAAGAAGAAAAGAAAGAAAAAGAAGAAAAAGAAGAAGAAAGGAGAAAAAAAGAAACAGCAATTATGAGTTAGAAAAACAAAAAACAAAAAAAATATAGATTAAAAGAGAAAAAGTAAATTAGAACGAAAAAGAAGAAAAAGAAGATAAAAAGAAGAAGAAAAAAGAAGAAAAAGAAGAAGAAATTAGAAAAAAAGAAACAGCAATTATGAGTTAGAAAAAACAAAAAAAAAAAAAGAAATATAGATTAAAAGAGAAAAAGTAAATTAGAACAACAAAAAAAAGAAGAAAAAGAAGATAAAAAAAAGAAAAAGAAAAAGCTCTAAGGAATGAAAAGAAAAAAGAAAAAAATATAGATTGAAAAAGAAAAATTAGATTAAGAAGAAGAAAAAAATAAGAAAAAAAATAGAAGAAAGAGCAAAACGGCGGGAAAAGAAAATAGAAAAAAAAATGGTTTCTCAAAATGGCCGCCAGTAAAAGAAAAGTAGATAATGTCATTGATAATTGGTTCAGCGAGGCACCAGTTATTATCTGCTTCCAGGAAACACGCAGAATTTCTAGATTGGACATTGCAAGTCTGGCAAAATACGCTGAATATCTTGCTTATTCACAAACACAAATAAATAAAATAATGTTTCTCCATTGGCATTGATGCCAATGATTAACTAAGTGGTAGCTGATTAAATAAACAAAAGAAATGGTTTGTTTATTACAGTGAAGGCCAACATTTTTGGATGAATTGATAGCACAACAATGGTATACCAGTTTGGAAAATACATCTTCAAGATGCGCTGGGATGCATCATAAGTAATGTTTTTCCTGTGATCATTACCAGTTTCGGGTCTTTCAACATTATACTGGTTCGCACAGGTGACCCAGTCCAAAATGTTAAAATTTCGGGCTTGCATCCCAGCAATATCCTGCTACTTCATTGTGTGGCTTCGCTTTTTTTTTTTCTTCAAGTAAATTTATTTATGATTTCATGAGTTCAACAATTTTCATTCTTTATTTAGAATTTATCTTTAGGGGTATCTAACGGGCAGAGTTGTGCACGCCGACATTATTTTATTTTTAATTCCTAATTTGGAAATATTAACCAAATATTTCAAGTTCTTTTTTTCTTTTTAAACGGTAGACATTTTATATTTTTAGTCTGAGTAAGCCAATCTTTCCTCCTTAGCAAGACAAGAGTACCTTTAATTTCTATCAATTGAATAGGTGGGTGTTTTATTTCTCTGAATGTTTGAGATGAGGCTTGAAGATTAGTATTAGGGTCAGTTCCGTGATGGCTCCCGTATACGACAAGAAAGTTCCCGAGTTCGAAAAGAAGGTTCCCGAGTCCGAGAAGGTTCCCGAGTCCGACAAGAAATACCTGAAGAAGGCCGGAGGGTATATCGGCCGAAACGTTGTACAAATAACAATGAAGATGGGAACAATAGTCCGAATAACGCAGATAATACTAGGTGTGTGTTTGTTTATTTTTTTCTTGTTTTCATGAAAGAATGTGTGCACCTTTTTTTTAAAAAAATAGTCTTTAACTGACTGTGTAGTTTTTAAACTACTTTTTTTTTGTTTTCATAAAAAATGGGTGTGTATGTTATATTAACGTTGGAAGTCTAAAAGTAACCTCCCAACGTGGGTACATGAGTGTACATAAAAACATGACAAAGATATTCACAACAGATACATAAACGTATTATGCGGAAATAGGCATACAACTTGCATCGTAGAGAATGTCACTTACTGGTAGCTTGTTTGGGGATGAATCCCCTCACCTAAGGGGGAGAGGTAGCAGGTGCCTAGACCATGTTAACTCGTTGCCGGCCTGAGTGAAAAGAGACAAGATATTGTAGTTTCCGCTTTTGGCCAAATACCAACAACCCCTGCAGAGCGAACGAACCATGACAAGGGAAGATAACTCATTTTGGACTTATGTCCACCTAGACTTCGTTTTACTGACCCTAAGTTAGATTTACTGCAACACTGCCAATATTATTAATGCATTTAAAATCCTGAAATATGTGTTATATATCTCTAAGAAATAAAGATTTACATAGTATATGATTGGAATAATTTGCATAATGATTTTAACAAAACTGTGTTTAATAAATAATTATTTGCTGTTACTGATTTCTAATACTATCATATTATTCTCAAATGTATTAAAAACAATCCTATATACAATTCTATAAGTTAAAAGAAAGGAAATGAATCCGACGGTATGAGTATAGATAAAGGGATATGAAAACGCCACAAAATGCTGTTAAAGTGAAAACATTTTATAACATATTCATAGCTGATATTGAACAATATTTCGATTTTATAAAAATCATCTTCAGAGCTTGTTTATACTCCATGTTGTCAAGAGCAGAGACAAAAGTCATATGAGTTCAAAACAAAAACCTTGATGTTGCAAAAAAGAAAAAAAAAGTTATACAATAGTTTTGAATGTGAGCACTTCCGCCGCATTTTTCTCGGTCACCAGATTATGTATATCTTATTGTAACAGTTTTTAGAAAAAAAACATATTAACAAGATTGACACTAGACAAATTTTCTTATTCAAAACGGGATGAGTATTAGCCTGTTGACGGTTGGCCTTCAACAGATTTTTAGAAAAATAATTTTATTTTTGTAATTAATTTTGTAAATTTTTCTTTTTCTATTTTTTTTTTTCTTATATATAAAGTAAGAAAGTATGAACGGTTGTAAGGTTTTTATTGTAAGGTTGTAAGGTTTTCATATCCTTTTATCTACACTCATACAATTCTATATAGAAATCTATGAAAATAGCATTAAAATAAGTGTAATATTTTTGGTTTGGTTTGGTTTGGTTTGTTTTACGGCATATCAACCTCAGTGGGTCATTTAATGCCGATAAAGTTTTGAAATAAATCAATTCTTAATGGATAATACAATTATTTTATAAATACATTTTTCTATTTAACCCATAGATGGGACCTTAACAGGTACTACCACTCCGGGGACTAGGGAGCAATGGTGATGAAAGGGTGCTCCACATTCCCCAAACCTCCCAAACTGGAACCTCACCATCAGATAGAGTTTAACGTCATTCCCAGGACATGTAGACCCGCAGCCACCGCCTTCTAGCACCCATATGATAAAAAGGGGTTGGGGCTTGCTATAAGGGCAATAGGGTTGGGAAAATCATATAGGTGCTAGGGCTTGATGTGACCAGCCGATTGATCGGAGGGGGCCTCTCCGATCGCCCGTCTAGCCCAAGATAGGGCCAAAGTGGAGTATTGTATGTCATGAACTGCTCATCCACCTGGGCTCTATCCTTAAGCATCACGGGTCGCCACCCACGGCCAACAGGTGACCCCATTGGGGGAGTCTTACCCCTCTGCAGAAGTGTAGTCGGTGTATTCTAAGGCCCCAGCCTACAGGGTGGTGTAATATTTTTATATTCATTCTTATTTTGTTTTGTTAGTCATTCTAAATTAATATAGTATTTTATTACATTAAACATAAATATCTTACATCGAGGGGGGTGCATACTTTTGCTTGTTATAATATTGCCATGATTGCATTTAACATGAAAAGCAGCCACCAAACAATCTGCACCGAAAGAAGCCAACAAATGCAGATGCAGAATTCCTTGTGTGGAAAAACTCGAGATGCATATTTTCTTCAGAAACTGCATTTTGGTAAGTACAAGTTCTTTTTATAAAGATAATCCAATGCACATATGGATATTTTTCTGGCATATTCATGTGCGTATGTGACAAAAGATAAATGCATCTACTTAGATGCAATTAAATAGAATGCAGTTATATCTATGCATGTATATTTCAACAGATATGAACACACATATACATACACACCTAACTGAATATATATATATATATACAAAATACACACACACACACACACACACACACACACACACACATATATATATATATATATATATATATATATATATATATATATATTAAAGAAATGGATACAATAGAAAACTACTCGAGTTTCACCGTTAGGATCATCAGAGTTAAATCCACTGAATTAATCGAGTTACCGATTAATTTCAGCCGATCGTGTGTTCTTTGAATAAGATGTTACGTTATATCTTATTCAATAAGTACACATGTGATCAGCTGCAATTAATCGGTAACTCGATTAATTCAGTGGATTTAACCTGATGATCCTAACAGTGAAACTCGAGTAAGTTTCTATTGTATCAATTTCTTTAATAGATTTGCTCTACTTTGTATTAAGCACTCGGACTCGGGAACCATCTCAGACTCGGAAACCTTTTTTTCATATTCAGGAGCCATCACAAAACTTTGAATCTAATCCTTTATTCAGTTCACGCGGTTCCTGAGTCCAACAAGAAATACCCAAAGAAGGCCAGAGAGCACATCGGTCGAAAAATTGTACAGATAACAATGAAGATGTTTATAATAGTCCGAATAATACAAATAGAACTAATTATCAAGCCTCATCTAAAAAATTCAGAGGGAAAATAATGATTTGTGTTCATTTTTAAGAACAAAATGTAGAGAGATTAAACACCCTAAACACCCTGAGGTGTCCACATGAAGACGAGACCATAGACAAAGATGGGAGACCAGAGAACTCGACTGAGCCAGCATAGAGGTTAGAAGAATTAGAAGAAGTAGAAAGAATAATAAGAGACTATCTAGCATCACCTACAGAGTTTTATGAGCAATACTTTTGCTGTTGTATTTAATATAAATAAGAAACCTTAATAATAAACTCAATGTTTTTAGTGGGTTTCTACTCACCTACAGAGTTTTATGAGCAATACTTTTGCTGTTGTATTTAATATGAGTAAGAAACCTTAAGAATAAACTCAATTCCTTTTAAGTGGTTTCCTCCTCACCTACAGAGTTTTATGAGCAATAATTTTGCTGTTGTATTTAATATGAGTAAGAAACCTTAAAAATAAACTCAATTCCTTTTCGGTTGTTTCCTCCTCACCTACAGAGTTTTATGAGCAATACTTTTGCTGTTGTATTTAATATGAGTAAGAAACCTTAAAAATAAACTCAATTACTTGTAGGTGGTTTCCTCCTCACCTACAGAGTTTTATGAGCAATACTTTTGCTGTTGTATTTAATATGAGTAAGAAACCTTAAGAATAAACTCAATTTCTTTTAGGTGGTTTCCTTCTCACCTACAGAGTTTTATGAGCAATACTTTTGCTGTTGTATTTAATATGAGTAAGAAACCTTAAGAATAAACTCAATTCCTTTAAGGTGGGTTCCTACAGAGTTTTATGAGCAATACTTTTGCTGTTGTATTTAATATGAGTAAGAAACCTTAAGAATAAACTCAATTCCTTTCATATGGTTTCCTCCTGCTTAAAAGTACATCATTCTTTTTTTGCCATAATAGATCTAGAGCAAGATGACACCACTTAAACGTTCATTACCACCATTAAGTTGAATAATAATATTATTGTTAGAACCACTTCTATTTTCCATTTTTATTTGATCAGTTGAGGAGCAAAGGCTAAAAAGCTGAATGGAATAAAATTCTAAATTCATTTTCAATGTCACTGTATAATTGGACCAATGAAAAATCTACTTATTGCTTTATTGGTATACGCACAAATGTAATCGTTTGAATGAACTGGTAATTTTATTAATATTCCCTTTGCAACAAAAGATATCACAGTTATTTGCAGAAGAGAAAATTGTCTGCTTTTTCATTCTCACAGGGATTCTTCTTTCTTTGCTTTTTTTTTCTTCCTTTGGCTTCTTTTATTTTTTATTTCGTTTCTTTTTTACATTTATAATTTTACATTTTCTTTTTGTATTTTCCCTCCACCATTTTTTCTTTTTATCTTTTGTTATTTTTTTTTTTGTCTTCTTTTTGCTTCCAGAAACTTTCATCTCCATCTCATTTTTTTTTCTCTTTCTTAATTTCTTTTTTTCCTTCTTGATTCTTCTTTCTTTTAGCAGAGTCCCTGTGGTGTAGTGGTTAACGTGATTGACTATGATATTATAGTAAGCGAGTTCAAACCCCAGTCTTACTATTACATTCACTTTCAGACTAATACCCTTGGGAAAGGTATGAATTTCTTTTTTTCTTTTTTGATTCTTCTTTCTTTTAGCAGAGTCCCTGTTGTGTAGTGGTTAACGTGATTGACTATGATATTATAGTAAGCGTGTTCAAATCCCAGTCTTACTATTACATTCATTTTCAGACTAATACCCTTGGGAAAGGTATGAACCTCCTCATCCTCCAATCTATGGGTTAAATAATACCACTACACTTCTTCGACAAGTATGGCTTTTTATCATTAAATAACTCACAAATATTGATATACCATTAAACCAAACCAAACCTATGCAGTAGGCATTTTCATATTTGGTATTTTTGTCTCTTCAGCAGGTGAGTCCTCAGTGGTGCAGTGGCTAATGTGCTAGATTGCAACATTGTAGTAAGTGAGTTCAAACTCCAGTCATGCTATTAAGTTCACTTTCAGACTAATACCTTTGGGAAAGGTATGAACTCCCTCCCAGCTATGAGTTAAATAGTACCACTACTCTTCTTCGACAAGTATGGCTTTGGCATTAAATAACCCACAAAGATTGATATGCCATGAAACCAAACCTCAGTGGTGCAGTGACTAATGTGCTGGATTGCAACATTGTAGTAAGGGAGTTCAAACTCCAGTTCACTTTCAGACTAATACCCTTGAAAAAGTTATGAACTCCCGCCCAGCTATGGGTTAAATAATATCACTACTCTTCTTCTACAAGAATGGATTTGGCATTAAATAACCCATGAAGGTTGATATGCCATTAAACAAATAAACCAAACCTTCTTGCTTTTATTATCTTCATTTTCTCTATTTCTGTTTACAACTTTTTTTGTTATTGTTTTCTTTTTTTCTTCTCATTATTTTTTATTTTCTATTTTTTTCTCGTTTTTCCTTCTTACTTCTTTTTTCTTTTTTTATTCTTATTTTCTCTTTTATTTCTCCTTATTCTTCCTTCTTTTATTTACTTTTTTCTTTTTTCTTTATCCATATTTCTTCTTCATTTGTTATATTTTTCTTTTTCCTTCCCTTTATTCTTCTTTCTTTTTCTCATTTCTTTTTTCTTACCTCTTCCTTCTTTTGTTGTCTTTTTTCTTTATCTATACTTTTCTTTCTTTATGATCTTCTTCTTCTTCTTCTTCTTCTTCTTCTTCTTCTTCTTCTTCTTCTTCTTGCTCTTCTTCTCTTCTTCTTCTTCTTCTTCTTCTTCTTCTTCTTCTTCCTGCTTCCCTCTTCTTTCTTCTTCTTCTTCTTCTTACTGTTTCCCTCCTTCTTCTTCTTCTTCTTCTTCTTCTTCTTCTTCTCCTTCTTTTCTTCTTACTGCTTCCTCCTCTTTCTTCTTCTTCTTCTTTCTTCTTCTTCTTCTTACTGCTTCCCTCCTCTTTCTTCTTCTTCTTCTTTTTCTTCTTCTTCTTCTTCTTCCTGCTTCCCTCTTCTTTCTTCTTCTTCTTCTTCTTCTGCTTTCTTCTCTTCTTCTTCTTCTTCTTCTTCTTCTTCTTCCCTTCTTCTTCTTCTCTTCCTTCCTCCTCTTTCTTCTTCTTCTTCTTCTTCTTCTTCTTCTTACTGTTCTTCTTCTTCTTCTTTCTTCTTCTTCTCTTCTTCTTCTTCTTCTTTATTGATTATACTTTCAATTCCTGTCATATTCTTTTTTTGGTTTCCTTCTTATTTCTTCTTTAATTTATTATTTTTCTTTTTACTTTCCTTCTCCTCAATTCTTCCTTCTTTTGTTATATTTTTCTTTTTTACCTTTCTTATTTTCTTCTTTGTTGCCACTTTTTATCTTTTTCTTCCTTTTTTTTTTCTTTCTTTTGTTATGGTTTTTTTTCTCGGTTTTTCCTTCTCCTTACATTTTTTTACCAATTTGCCACAAGTAGAATGTGACACAATTTTGCTCGGAAGGGGCATCCAGTAAGTATCAAACTCATTATTATTAATATCAATATTATTATCAATATCAACAGATCTGCGAGACTAGCTTGCTAACCATTACACTCTGTTCACCATTTTTAGGATCTGAAACATGGCCAACTTTTATGCAGAGTTTAACAGTTTTCCTTCTCCCAGACTGGTTGTCTAACCTAGGTTAAAAAGCCTAGTCTGCCCTACTATTTAACCATAGCTGGAGAAAGAATAGTGGGATGCACATCTTTTCCAAACATATTAGCCTCATTCAAGATTTAAACTCGGGTCAGCATGTCCATTTCCTACAACGATAACCTATACACCGCATGCCTCCAATCGGCTTAGACATGAGATACTTAAGGACGGAATCCTGGTGGCTGAGCAGTCCATGATATCCAACATTCCACTTTGACCCTTATTTAGGCTAGAAGGGTGGTCAGATCAGTTGGTCATGTCAGGCCTTAGCACCTATATGATTGTCCCAACTCTATTGCTCTTATGGCAAGCTTCAACCCTTTTTTTATCATATATGTGCTAGAAGGCAATGGCTGAGGATTTTCATGTGGAAGTACCTGTTAGGGTCCCATCTATGGGTTAGATAGAAAAACACAAGTTTAAAAAACGGTTATTTCCTATAACTCCAACATAAACAAAGGGGAACCACTCTTGACTCATAAATTATTTATTTATTTTCCCATCAAACTAACCCTAAACCCTAACCCTAGCCCTAACCCTAGACCCTAACCCTAACCCTAACCCCGTCTTCTTTTTTCCTAGTAGATCAATAAATAAATAAATAATTTATCAGTCAAGAGTGGTTCCTCTTTGTTTATGTTGGAGTTATAGGAAAAACAAAAAAAAAAAAACAAATATTGCCTACTCATCAAGAATTAATAAAACAAAACATCTTTGGCATAAAATAACCCAACAAGGGTTGACATGCCGTAAAATGAAACAACCAACCAGCATGATATGTATTATATGTGGACTTTCAGATTTAGTGTGGAGTTGCAGACAAGAAGAATCTCCAGACGCCAGGGTCAGTGACACACCAAGGAGGAGGATGCTCACTGAGTGGGTGGGTCAGGCTAACAGTTGAAGATGATGAGAGAGATGAAGTAATGAGAAGAAAATATTCAATTAATTGAATTGTTAACTGAAATTTTTAAAATCAATTAATTAATTGCAAATATTTAATTAACTGAAAGGGTTAATTGAAATGGCAGGAATGTGTGCCAAGGACACCTGTTGATACTTTGTGAATGAACCTCAATGTTTATAATTGTTTGCTAATGAAGTAATTAACATGTAAAAAAATATTGGATTCAAATTTGTAATGTAAAAATTTGCTGTAATTAAAAAAAGTTTTTTTTTTTAAAAACAAAACCATGTAACCATGACAGCATCGTTTCTCATTACTCTATTTAGATACCCAGTTCGTGTAGTCAGACAAGGTTACTTGATTGATAACTGATGCTCAAAAAGTAATGCTTCCTTTTTATTTCTATGTTAATTATGAGGTCCTATACACTCCGATTATCACTAGACCCCATAGAAGAAAAAGGCCTCACACTAAAAAAAAGCAAGAAGCAGGCGATATCCAGCACATACTATTACGGATGCGGACTATGCAGATGACCTAGCACTACTCGCAAATACACCTGCACAAGCCGAATCCTTGCTACACAACCTAGAAAAAGCAGCACGAAATGTCGGCCTGTACGTAAACTCTGATAAAACTGAGTTCATATCTTTCAAAAACAAAAGCGACATCTCTACCATCGATGGCAAACTCCTAAACTCGGTAGAACAATTTAGATACTTAGGCAGTAACATCTCCTCCACAGAAAACGGCGTTAATGCACGTATAGGAAAGGCATGGGCCGCTATAAATAAATTATCGGTCATGTGGAAATCCAATCTCACAGACAAGTTAAAGAGACAGTTCTTCCAGGCCATTGTCTGTGCTGCTGTATGGTTGCACCACCTGGACCCTAACTAAGCGACTAGAGAATAAACTAGATGGGAGCTGCACAAGAATGCTGCGGTGATCCTGAATAAGACGAGGAAACAACACCCTACGAGAAAACAGCTGTACGGTAACCTGCCACATATCACCCAAACCATCCGAGTAAGACGGACAAGACACGCGGGACACTGCTGGAGAAGCAAGGACAAACTCATAACTCGCGATGTCCTTCTGTGGAAGCCAACACATGGGCATGCCAGTGTGGGCCGACCAGCAAAGACATACATTGATCAGCTCTGTGTGGATACAGGATGCTACATAGAGGACCTCCCGAGAATGATGAGTGATAGGGATTGATGGAGAGAGATTGTCATGGATATCCGCGCTGTCAGCGCGACATGATGATGATGATACCAGTCATGGTATGAATTATTTCCATGACTACCACATGTGTCTTTGACCAGCTGTTCTTTTGATACCCTCGGCACCCACGCTATGTTCCTTTGACCCGCAGAACTGGGATCGATGCAGCTTGGTTGAAGTGACTTTGTGACGGATTGAAAAATTAGTAGAAATAGGCTACCGTGATTGCTGGCAACGATAAAAAGGAGGTAACACACCATTAACAATAACAATGGTTTTATTTATATTTAATGAATGAGAATATTTTGTATACTAGGTCGGTGAGAGAAAAGACACGATGAGGAGCTTTGTCTGGCATTTTGTTGTACATGGACTTAGTTCTTTATGGAATTATTCTTGGTGGCAAAGACTATTCTCCTAGTGGCAATTTTGATACACTCGGCACCCACACTATGTTCCTTTGACCTGCAGAACTGGGATCGATGCAGCTTGGTTGAAGTGACTTTGTGACGGATTGAAAAATTAGTAGAAATAGGCTACCGTGATTGCTGGCAACGATAAAAAGGAGGTACACACCATTAACAATAACAATGGTTTTATTTATATTTAATGAAGAGAATATTTTGTATACTAGGTCGGTGAGAGAAAAGACACGATGAGGAGCTTTGTCTGGCATTTTGTTGTACATGACTTAGTTCTTTATGGAATTATTCTTGGTGGCAAAGACTATTTCTCCTAGTGGCAATTTTGATACACTCGGCACCCACACTATGTTCCTTGACCTGCAGAACTGGGATCGATGCAGCTTGGTTGAAGTGACTTTGTGACGGATTGAAAAATTAGTAGAAATAGGCTACCGTGATTGCTGGCAACGATAAAAAGGAGGTAACACACCATTAACAATAACAATGGTTTTATTTATATTTAATGAATGAGAATATTTTGTATACTAGTCGGTGAGAGAAAAGACACGATGAGGAGCTTTGTCTGGCATTTTGTTGTACATGGACTTAGTTCTTTATGGAATTATTCTCGGTGGCAAGACTATTTCTCCTAGTGGCAATTTTGATACACTCGGCACCCACACTATGTTCCTTTGACCTGCAGAACTGGGATCGATGCAGCTTGGTTGAAGTGACTTTGTGACGGATTGAAAAATTAGTAGAAATAGGCTACCGTGATTGCTGGCAACGATAAAAAGGAGGTAACACACCATTAACAATAACAATGGTTTTATTTATATTTAATGAATGAGAATATTTGTATACTAGGTCGGTGAGAGAAAAGACACGATGAGGAGCTTTGTCTGGCATTTTGTTGTACATGGACTTAGTTCTTTATGGAATTATTCTCGGTGGCAAAGACTATTTCTCCTAGTGGCAATTTTGATACACTCGGCACCCACACTATGTTCCTTTGACCTGCAGAACTGGGATCGATGCAGCTTGGTTGAAGTGACTTTGTGACGGATTGAAAAAATTAGTAGAAATAGGCTACCGTGATTGCTGGCAACGATAAAAAGGAGGTAACACACCATTAACAATAACAATGGTTTTTATTATATTTAATGAATGAGAATATTTTGTATACTAGGTCGGTGAGAGAAAAGACACGATGAGGAGCTTTGTCTGGCATTTTGTTGTACATGGACTTAGTTCTTTATGGAATTATTCTTGGTGGCAAAGACTATTTCTCCTAGTGGCAATTTTGATACACTCGGCACCCACACTATGTTCCTTTGACCTGCAGAACTGGGATCGATGCAGCTTGGTTGAAGTGACTTTGTGACGGATTGAAAAATTAGTAGAAATAGGCTACCGTGATTGCTGGCAACGATAAAAAGGAGTAACACACCATTAACAATAACAATGGTTTTATTTATATTTAATGAATGAGAATATTTTGTATACTAGGTCGGTGAGAGAAAAGACACGATGAGAGCTTTGTCTGGCATTTTGTTGTACATGGACTTAGTTCTTTATGGAATTATTCTTGGTGGCAAAGACTATTTCTCCTAGTGGCAATTTTGATACACTCGGCACCCACACTATGTTCCTTTGACCTGCAGAACTGGGATCGATGCAGCTTGTTGAAGTGACTTTGTGACGGATTGAAAAATTAGTAGAAATAGGCTACCGTGATTGCTGCAACGATAAAAAGGAGGTAACACACCATTAACAATAACAATGGTTTTATTTATATTTAATGAATGAGAATATTTTGTATACTAGGTCGGTGAGAGAAAAGACACGATGAGGAGCTTTGTCTGGCATTTTGTTGTACATGGACTTAGTTCTTTATGGAATTATTCTTGGTGGCAAAGACTATTTCTCCTAGTGGCAATTTTGATACACTCGGCACCCACACTATGTTCCTTTGACCTGCAGAACTGGGATCGATGCAGCTTGTTGAAGTGACTTTGTGACGGATTGAAAAATTAGTAGAAATAGGCTACCGTGATTGCTGGCAACGATAAAAAGGAGGTAACACACCATTAACAATAACAATGGTTTATTTATATTTAATGAATGAGAATATTTTGTATACTAGGTCGGTGAGAGAAAAGACACGATGAGGAGCTTTGTCTGGCATTTTGTTGTACATGGACTTAGTTCTTTATGGAATTATTCTCGGTGGCAAAGACTATTTCTCCTAGTGGCAATTTTGATACACTCGGCACCCACACTATGTTCCTTTGACCTGCAGAACTGGGATCGATGCAGCTTGGTTGAAGTGACTTTGTGACGGATTGAAAAATTAGTAGAAATAGGCTACCGTGATTGCTGGCAACGATAAAAAGGAGGTAACACACCATTAACAATAACAATGGTTTTATTTATATTTAATGAATGAGAATATTTTGTATACTAGGTCGGTGAGAGAAAAAGACACGATGAGGAGCTTTGTCTGGCATTTTGTTGTACATGGACTTAGTTCTTTATGGAATTATTCTCGGTGGCAAAGACTATTTCTCCTAGTGGCAATTTTGATACACTCGGCACCCACACTATGTTCCTTTGACCTGCAGAACTGGGATCGATGCAGCTTGGTTGAAGTGACTTTGTGACGGATTGAAAAATTAGTAGAAATAGGCTACCGTGATTGCTGGCAACGATAAAAAGGAGGTAACACACCATTAACAATAACAATGGTTTTATTTATATTTAATGAATGAGAATATTTTGTATACTAGGTCGGTGAGAGAAAAGACACGATGAGGAGCTTTGTCTGGCATTTTGTTGTACATGGACTTAGTTCTTTATGGAATTATTCTCGTGGCAAAGACTATTTCTCCTAGTGGCAATTTTGATACACTCGGCACCCACACTATGTTCCTTTGACCTGCAGAACTGGGATCGATGCAGCTTGGTTGAAGTGACTTTGTGACGGATTGAAAAATTAGTAGAAATAGGCTACCATGATTGCTGGCAACGATAAAAAAGAGGTAACACACCATTAACAATAACAATGGTTTTATTTATATTTAATGAATGAGAATATTTTGTATACTAGGTCGGTGAGAGAAAAGACACGATGAGGAGCTTTGTCTGGCATTTTGTTGTACATGGACTTAGTTCTTTATGGAATTATTCTTGGTGGCAAAGACTATTTCTCCTAGTGGCAATTTTGATACACTCGGTACCCACGTTATGTTCCTTTGACCCCCAGAACTGGGATCGATGCAGCTTGGTTGAAGTGACTTTGTGACGGATTGAAAAATTAGTAGAAATAGGCTACCGTGATTGCTGGCAACGATAAAAAGGAGGTAACACACCATTAACAATAACAATGGTTTTATTTATATTTAATGAATGAGAATATTTTGTATACTAGGTCGGTGAGAGAAAAGACACGATGAGGAACTTTGTCTGGCATTTTGTTGTACATGGACTTAGTTCTTTATGGAATTATTCTTGGTGGCAAAGTCTATTTCTCCTAGTGTCAATTTTGATACACTCGGCACCCACGTTATGTTCCTTTGACCCTCAGAACTGGGATTGATGCAACTTGGTTGAAGTGACTTTGTGACGGGTTGAAAAATTAGTAGAAATGAGCTACCGTGATTAATGTTATTAATGCATTTAAAATCCTGAAAATGTGTTATATATATCTAAGAAATAAAGATTTGCATAGTATTCCCTATAGTGGGAATAATTTGCTTAATGATTTTAACAGAACTGGGTTTAATAAATAATTATTTACTGTTACTGATTTCTAATATTTTCATGTTATTCTCAAACGTATTAAAAACAATTATATATATACGATATATATTTTTTTTTTGAAGGCAAAATAATGCAAATATATGTTGAAAAACATATTTATTTAAATTTTCTTTTTTTTCTTTTTCCTCTTAATAATTTTCGGAGTAAATCCATCTGCAGAGAGTTTATTATAGAGTTGAAAATATTCCATCTGTGTTTGTAAAAAGAAAATTTAAATAAATATGTTTTCAACATAAATTTACATTATTTGCCTTCAAAAAAAAAAAATATATATATTGTATTACATTTATAATTAATGCTTCTAATACACTATAAAACCCCAAAAAAAACTTTAATTATATATATATATATATATATATATATATATATATATATATATATATATATATAAATATTTTCACATTCATTCTTTAGTATAGTCATTTTCACATTCGTTCTTTAGTTACGTTAGTCTTTTTAAAATAAGTTATATTTTCACATTCGTTCTTTAGTTACGTTAGTCTTTTTAAAAATAAGTTATATTTTCACATTCGTTCTTTAGTTACGTTAGTCTTTTTAAAAATAAGTTATATTTTCACATTCGTTCTTTAGTTACGTTAGTCTTTTTTAAAATAACACACCATTAACAATAACAATGGTTTTATTCCTATTTAATGAATGAGAATATTTTGTATACTAGGTCGGGAGAGAAAAGACACGAGGAGGAGCTTTGTCTGTCATTTTGTTGTACGTGGACTTAGTTCTTTATGGAATTATTCTTGGTAGCAAAGTCTATTTCTTCTAGTGGCAATTTTCTTATTTCAGCAATCCTGAATTCCCCATGGCCCTGTGACAAACTTTTTTTCTTGGCAGTCTGGCCTCTGACTAAAAAGTTTACAATTCAGAGTGAGTGTTTTATAAAAAATTGTAGCTATTTTTGTCATCATGACAAGGTCAGCCAATACTAAGCTGCTAGCCCTGAAAAAATCATTGATTTGACAGCCATATCAACTTTTAGGTCACTGCTGTAACCTTTCCTTCTATCTATAAATACGATATGTAAAATCAGAATTTATATGATATTTTGATTTTTGCATTTTGCATTTTAACAAAACCATTTAAGTTAACTAAAAAATAACTTCTACACTTTCCTATTTCGCTAAAAATAAGTTAACGCCAGCAAAAGAACTCATCATGTTATATTATGAGATACAGAAAGTTCAATACCAGTGCATGGTAGAGCATGTTACCATAGTAACATCAGTTCTCATTACTCTCTTGTGATACCTAGTTGAAAAGCTAATGAAACTAAATACAAATGCAGATAAAAAGGTTTGTAATAATAGATGAGTTCTTTTGCTGGCGTTAACTTATTTTTAGCGAAATAGGAAAGTGTAGAAGTTTTTTTTTAGTTAACATAAATGGTTTTGTTAAAATGCAAAATGCAAGAATCAAAATATCATATAAATTCTGATTTTACATATTGTATTTATAGATAGAAGGAAAGGTTACAGCAGTGACCTAAAAGTTGATATGGCTGTCAAATCAATGATTTTTATTATAATTTCAAAAAATAGAACAATTTTGAAACTTACTCTTCCATCAAATTTTCCTAATTTAACAATTTAATTAAAGTAAGAAGTAAAGAATAACATTACAGTTATTTCTTCTTGTTAATGGATTTCTTTTAAGATATAACCCAAAGATTTTTGCTCATGTTCATTAAGATAAAAGCAAACAATTAGAAATCAATAATACCAAGCACATATTTATTAAAATTAAATTTTTAATGTCAATATATAAATTAGCCTTTCTGTTCACATTGTAAACCGCTATTTTGTTGTATATATAAATACAATTGCATGTTATAATAATGTAGATAAGACCAACAATATCAATAATGTAAAACAATTTTATTAATAATTGAGGTTTAATAAGAATAAAATCATGGAGAATGTGACATAAATAACTAAGGGAATTGTGAGTAGTAATATAGTTATGGTTACAGACAGACAAACACATAATCTCCATAATAAGATGTAAACTATGACAGATAGAAGAAAGACAATAACACAGTTGGACAAAGTATGTTTCAAAGATGGAATTCTATCTCAGCTTATTCTGCATATATCTGGATAGCATGTAAAATAGGGATACTCAAAATGAGGCTAAACTGCGTTTTTGACAAAATGACTTTAGCCCCCCTACAGAAAATAATTTACCAAAAATCAGGGAATTATCGGATTTTAATGAAATTTTCAGTGTTTATGTATCAATGAATGATCTTTATAATGCATTATTTATTTTATTTCAAAACTTTCTCATTTTTCTTCAGGTCACTTAATTTTGACCCCCCCCCTTATGTTAGGGGCGTAAAATTTTTTTTCAAGTTGGTCTTATAGTTTTCTAATTACAGTATAAATAAAGAGATAAAAGACTGAAATTATGAATAGAAACAAAAAAAATTTAAGGTGGCTTTTCTATGAGAAAATAAGTACCGAAAATCGAAAAATAGAATTTTTTAAAATAATAGATAATTAATTTTTTTGGGATTTCTTTTTTACTCATTTTGATAATTATTTAATTGGGTATTATTTTATAAAAGAAAAAATTATACATCAATATTTTTTCTGCTTAAAAAGGGGGGGGGGTACATTTTCAATCGAGTTTTTCTTCAAAAAGTATACTTTGATGCAATGAAATAAGGTTTGCATTAAATAGATATTTATTTTTAGAATCTAAAAATATAACATTTTAAACTTAACATCAAGCTTTTCATATTTTAAATAAATTTTATATATTAATTTTTTCATAGTAAAAACACTAAATTAAAATTTTGAAATAAAATAACTGATGCATTATAAAATTCATTAATTGATAAATCAATACTGAATATTTCATTAAAATCGGATTATTACCTGATTTTTGGTAAAAAATTTTTTTGCCATCGCGAATGTTACATTAAAATTGTAAACAAGTGCCTAAAACCATTGAAAAAGAGACAGAATGGCGGATCGCATCGAAATTGACCAAAACAAATCCCTTTAAATGTATTAAAAATAAACTGCATATGTAATGATATTTTTCTTTTTTAATGATGGTGATTATGTTACTACTTATCGATTTAGACAAAAGTTTGACCTTAAAAAATAGATTTAATTAATTTTAATTCGTTTTTAAAATTTGTAGCAGACGACAAATTGAGTATGCCTAGTGTAAAATCAGTTTCATATCCTTGTGGTAGAGGGTCTTTTTCTGATAACTTTAGCCATATCCCCATAAGACAAAACTTACACTAAATAGAGGTGGGTCAGTTCGTTATAGCCAATGAAGAAAAAGTCCGTCTGAATATTATTCAGCCCGTTAATCCACTTTAATTGTAGGCTATTTTAGGGCTATGAGCCAGTCCATCTGCTAGAGTGCTGAAGGGGTGTTAGCTATGTTAGTTGCATATCCTTTGTGGGAGAGAATCTCTTCTGATCACTTCAGCCATATTTTAATTACCAGAATGTAGCCAGTTTTGTAGCCATCTTTTCTCGCTACTTTTATGGAAGATGCACAAATGATGAATGTTCATTGGCTTGCCACTGAAAACTGGTTTTGCTCTCTCTCTCTCTCTCTCTCTCTCTCTCTCTCTCTCTCTCTTCTCTTCTCTCTCTCTCTCTCTTCTCTCTGTCTCTCACTCTGTCTCTCTGTCTCTGTCTCTGTCTCTGTCTGTCTCTCTTTGTCTCTGTCTCTGTCTTCTCTCTGTCTCTGTCTCTGTCTCTCTCTTTCTCTCTGTCTCTTTTTCTGTCTCTCTCCTGTCTCTCTGTCTGTCTGTCTCTCCTCTCTTCACTTTCTCTCTCTGTCTCTGTCTCTCTCTCTTCTCTCACTTTCTCTCTCTGTCTCTGTCTCTCTCTCTTTCTCTCTGTCTGTCTGTCTCTCTCTTCTCTCTTTCTCTCTGTCTGTCTGTCTGTCTCTCTCTCTGTCTTTCTCTCTCTTCTCTCTTCTGTCTCTATTCTCTCTCTCTCTTCTTATATCTCTCTCTT
>CM042161.1:102500-125000 GCA_023376005.1 Doryteuthis pealeii | reverse complement strand
ACGTGCCTCCACTAGCACCATATATATATATATATATATATATATATATATATATAAACAACTTCGCCAACGTAATTCGCATTCTGATTACTAATTAGTATTTATGATTGTTTAACCTTTACTGCCAACCAACCAATCTATCAACCTGATTTCTTAGGAATATATGGCTCTCTCTCTCTCTTCTTCTCCCCTCTCTCTCTCTCTCTCTCTCTCTCTCTCTCTCTCTCTCTCTCTCTCTCTCTACACACACACACACACACACACATAACATAACACACACATACACACACGCACATACACCCTGCCCCCGTTTCTCTTCCTCTCAATCTTTCTTTATTTCTCTGAATCAAACTTCGTTTAAGAATGTTATATTTATCATTTTTCGCATAGCTATCTTTTATTATTGATATATAGATAAATAGTTATAGCATTATCCTTACAGATCACTGCCGTTCCTCACAATCCTACAACCCCATCAGATAAATAAATAGACTGACAGATAGATAGATAGATAGATACATACATACATACATACATACATGCATACATATGAACATATTGAGATAGATAGATAGATAGATAGGGACAGACTGAGATAAGTGAATATGTTATTTGATTAAATATATATATATATATATATATATATATATATATATATATATATATATATATATATAAAAAGGTCCGCAAAATGTATTATGTTTTCAGAAAAATGTTTTTATTCTTTTATCTTACATAACATGTAAGATAAAAAGAATTTTTTTTTTTTTCTGAAAACGTAATACATTTTGCGGACGCTTCTTTTATAAAAATATTGAATTTTCTCCCGTTGGAACCAGAACAACATTTTATATATAATATATATATATATAATATATATAATATTATATATATATATATATTATTTCTTTAAAAAAATGTTTCCATTCGAAAGAAGAAACATTAAACAAATCCTGATGGTTTTTTTTTAATTTTTGGAAAACAATGTTTTCATTTTTGCACAGTTAAATCAACTGAAATTTAACGTAGCCAAAAACAACTTACGACAAGAGGATTTTTAAAATATACTAGGAAAAATCAAAAAATGGTCCGATTTTCACGAAAATATATTAGGGGAAATATTTTTTTACGAGGTCTACCCCCATCTCCCATTTTATCTTATGAAATATTAAAAAAATTAACTAAAATTGGGTATACCTATCTCTTATTTTCTCACCACTCACTCTTTGGTGTTCCTATTTTTTGTTAGTCCGGTCATAGACCGTGTACTTTAGCTAGTATATATATATATATAAATATATATATATATATATATATATATATATATGACAAACAGGTCGCACCCACTACTAATGTTATAGCTTTGAACACAATATCTAAAAAGACAACCACAGGACCTAGACATAAAGCACACCTACTAAGGTGTAAACAAACTTTAAACTTAGCAACATTTAACGTCAGAACGCTAAAAACAATAAACCAACTACCTGAGTTAACGGTGTCTGCAGCCGATTTAAATATAGACATAATCTGCGTACAAGAGCATAGATTTGATCATAGCGAATTAGAATTAAGATATCACGAAACAGGTAATGGATGGACTCCGCAAATGCCACCATAGGAGGGTATAGGAATGCTTCTCAGCCCTCGACCTCTAAGATTGCTAAGCAGTATAGAATAAATCCAACCAAGAATTATATGCACTACATTTAATGGGAATCCCTGTGTAAGGTTCATGGTTAATACACGAACATACAACTGCGACACGTGGTGTTGGACATAACATTTTATATAATAAACAGGCCATATATACGACAAGATACAGTAACAATGAAATATATGTACATGAACATACAACCGTAGAGATTAAAGGACTGGAGAGTCCATACATTAAAAATCACTTACTAGTGATGAGGGGCCGAAGCCCCCAGGAGAGTTGCATAGCGTTGGGGGCAGAAGCTCCTACAGAGAAGGGTGTGACAATATGTCTAACCCATGTGGGTACCTACGAGAAGAGGTAGCAAAGAAAGAGGGAGTTTCAAAACCCGCGCTTAAATAACCGAGGTCCCCTGGTGGTCGGTTCGGAAACCCAGCGGGAAGATAACTCTTCCAGTCAAAGGGAAGATAATCCCAACACCTGCATAACAGTCGTCTCGTGCTATAGCCTTACTAATGTCAGCGAAGAAACGGACATCGCTATCCTCCCTATGCAGACAGGTTCCCAAACACAATCTCCTGAACATTGGGGGTCATATGAATGCGCAGATAGGCAAACTCGAGAACAATAGACACTGCTTACATAACATCCCAAATAGAAACGGCGAACTCCTAGCCCAGTTTCTCTTGAGAACAGGCTTGTATGTTTAAACACCAAATACCAAACAAGAAAAGGCTAACTATGGACCTATACCTACCCAAATAATACAAAAACCTAACTAGATTATATCCTAGTAAAAAAAATAATACAAAAACCCAACTAGATTATATCCTAGTAAATAAAAAATGGATAGATGGTGCAATGAACTGCTAAGCATATTCCTATTTTGAAGTAGTATCCTCCTACCACAGAATAGTCACAACACAATTACGACTAAGCCTACGTGAAACAAAAGGCAAACCAGTAAATCTGCACGATATGACTGGTCGTCACTTGCCAACAGCGATAAGTGCGATCGCTACTCTGTAGCAGTAGGAAATAAACTCGATATCCTCCAGGAGACATCCGAAAGTTTCACTCCAAACGAGGAATACGAAAACTTTGTCAGTGCCCACCTAGAAGCAGCAGCTGAGTGCGTACCGACCAGACTAAGAGCTAAACACTCTGTTCCCTGGGAGACAGGAGCAGTTAAAGAAAAGAGAAACGATAAAAAAGCAGCCCAACATAATAAAACAAACCCAACTAACACGAATATACGCAACCTTAAGAAAACCCAGATAGAACTAACCAAAACTTACAAAAAAGAACAAACAGAATAGATCCTAGAACAAATAAATAACATCAGACAATCAGTGGAAGACAGACAGTCGCGATTACAAACAGTAAATGAAATTAGTGGCTGAAAAAGTTCCTCTAGATCAAAGCTAAAGGCAACCAGCCAAAAAGATAGACTTCAGAAGTGGAAAAACACTTCCAGAAACTGCTGTGGACACCCCTAAAATCATAGGAAATAATACCCAAAAGATCGTAGATTGACAACTAGACACCAAACTAGGAGATTTTATAAAAGAAGAACTCAACGAAGTCTTAAGAAAACTAAAAGGTAGAAAAGCTGCAGGTCTTGACGAAATCCACCCCGAGGCATGGAAGATGAGAAAGTTCAATGACATTCTGCTTAGACTATGCAATGCAGTATATATACAACATAGAATAGATAAATGGACAAAAGGCTGTAAAGGAGGATTCTATTCGGTTCGAGTTTTTATGTAAATGCTATCTGATGAGACTAGACTCATATGGAGTTTCTGGTGGAACTAAATTTATAATAGGCAAATGACGGCCTGTTAAGATTTTCTGTCTTTGAAAGTATATATATATATAATATATATATATATATAATATATATATATATATATATATAAAGTAAAGTAAAGTTGTCGGGGCGGCCTAAAGTCGGTATCAGCCAATCATCAAGGAAGTCTATCCCCCTGTCACAAGCGCTAGACCAAGGAGATTGTTTTGACGTCTGATGTGGAGCACCACACCTACCATCAGCTCCTTACTTTACCGCACAGATCCCAGTGCTACTCATACGCTGAGTTGGCGAGGGCCGGTATCGAACTAAGAACCTTGTGGTTTCTAGCCAAACGCTCTACCGACTGATATATATATATATATATATATATATATGAAGATAGGGGGGGGGTTAAAGTAAAATCCGGCAGTATGAGGTAAGGTAAAAGGAAAAGAGGACAGAAAATATTGACTCAAACAAGTGGAAGTAGGAGAGGAATATCGTAAAGAGGAACGAAATATTTCTCTCCTACTTCTACTTGTTTGAGTCACTATTTTTTGTCCACTTTTTCTTTTACTTTGCCTCATATATATATATATATATAATATATATATATATGTGTGTGTGTGTGTGTGTGTGTGTGTGTGTGCATATGTATGTATGTATGTTTATATGCATATATGAATGTATACATCAAACACTGAAAATGAATTGGTAAAATATGAGAAAAAAGAAAATAAATTAGTGCATTTCTTCTTGTTTCTTTATCAAATCTTTTTCTCACTGTGAAGCCATTGAAAAGATTTGTTCAAGTCTTATCTTGTCACTTCTATTTTGTCTTCAAGATTAGACTTCCTTTTTTGTCGGAGGGGTGGCGGGGTTTGGGGGGGACCGGAAGCATATAAGGTATCTCAATGAAGAAACAAGTTAACATACTTATCACTTGTCGGTTAGGGGAGGGGAGGGCTCGCCTGTAGAACGGTTAACAAGCTGGACTGGCAGATCATTGCTAGAGCGTTGGAGTCTCTCTGGGCGCTCTATAAATCCAGCCTTGTGCCAGATTTAAGCAAAGGTTTGCAAGTAAATGCCGTATGAAATCGACAAATGAACGACTTCATGTTTTTTTGCCGCAAAATCTACAAATATGACAATTCAATTTTCTTGTTAATTAACATTAGGCACCACTTTTGCGATCTCGTTTCATAAGGACATTTTTTCATTTACACCAGAAAAATCCGGTTATTTGTTAACATCCGATTTTTAGAGTTTTTTTTTTTAATTATAAAACTAACCCCTAACCAACAACCGGATTTTGACGGTGTAAATGGAAAAAATGTCCTTATGAAATGAGATCGCAAAAGGGGTGCCTAAAGGTCATATGGTCCAATGCGTTAATAATATGGGAAGTTTTGCAGCAAATCTAGCTAGACCTTGATAGAAAAATTCTTAATAAATAAGATGATAATTAAGATTAAATAATGACTATTTCACAATCGTTGAGAATATAACTTAAATAACAAAGGGAATCGTGACATCAGAGGTGACGTAGTTTCGGTTACAGGCAGATAGTTAAATAATCTCCATTATAATAAGATAAAACAAATGTAACAATTGATATCGGAGAAATGCTCAGTAGTTTAACATCTATATCACATACATAAATTTTAATATAAGGGTAAGATAATATGAAAATCACACAAGTGTTGTTCAAATAAACATTTTTTATTATGCTGATATTGCAATATTAATCTTGACGTTAAACTGCATCTAATGGTGAAGTTCCAATTCTAGAACTGGTGAATATGGAGTACCCCTTCATTGCCATTACTCCCAGGTTCACCTTGACTCGGAGTGGTAGTACCTGTTAGGGTCCCATCAATGGGTTAAATAGATAAAAATGAGTATTAAAATGTGTTTTAAAAAATTGAGTTGAAAAAAAATTGAATACTCAACAAGAAAGAATAAAACAAAATGTCGTCGGCATAAAATAACCCAACAAGGGTTGTCATGGCTTAAAATCCAAACAACCAATCAACCAACCAACGCTAGACATGGTTATTTTGGTTGAGATTTCGTGATCTGTTTGTATTTCAAAATCCCAGAGAATTTTATGCGTCTCATTCTCTTGGACGGATTCCGGTTTTTGCATATACTATTTGTTAGTAAGGTCAAACTTTAATCTTTTGCCAAATTCTCAGTTGATCACCTTTCCCACACAGTCCTGGTTGGTACTCCTTGTTGTACTCCTTTTTGTGCTAGTTTAACAAAAAATGTTTTTAATCATGTATAGCATGTAATGAACGACCCCTAACTTTTGGTTATGCTGGCCTTCAAACATATTTCTTCAACATCCAATGTCATAAAGATATTCAAAAACATTTATTTGTGAATCTATTTAGACAAGATATAATGAGTACTAGAGATATAATGAGTATGTAGAAAAGAATAAGCCTGTTGGGATTATTTCCCTAAATTGCCACGGATTACAGCTATGTGGTGTGACAACCGATAGTATATATAAGCAATACTGCCCAAATCAAATTCTTTTTCTATTAGACTCTCCAGCCGTTAGAGGTAACACACTAGTTGTGTCTTCGTTCTTTAGGACTAGGGGCTTAGCTCCCCATAGGCATTCCGTGTACCTGTTACATGGACCCTTCTACACGCTTCGGCTTCAAACTGTTTTTTAAAAGACATCCCAAATTTTATTAAAATCCACTAATTAGCCAATTTTGGGGATTTCTTTGGATTTTTTTTTTTTGTTAGGTGCGTGTTTTTGTACATATCTGAAAATATTTATTTGTTTGGAAGGTGATCATAATGCCAAACGTCACTTTCTGGAAAATTGACTTCACGGAAAATCTTTACACAGAAATAATCGCTTTATCAAAAATGTGTTTCCTCAAAAAAAATTATCAGCAAGTCGAATAACTTATATACAAATCGGATTTTAAAATAAATGTTATAATTTTAAAGTTACGCTGTTTTGTAAATAGTATTTGTTTATTTACGATAAAAAGTATTAAAGAATGAAATTATTTAAAAAGGAATTTTAAAAACAAATACGATTTTATTATCTGTGTTATTCGGACTGTTGTCCTCATCTTCATTGTTATCCGTACAACGTTTCGGCCGATGTGCCCTCCGGCCTTCTTCAGGTATTTCTTGTCGGACTCGGGAATCTTCTCGGACTCGGGAATCTTCTCGGACTCGGGAACCTTCTTTTCGAACTCGGCAACCTTCTTGCCGTAATCGGGAGTCATCGGCCGAAACATTGTACAGATAACAATGAAGATGAGGACAATAGTCCAATCTACTACATGTCAATTCTCCTTAATTGTTTTTACTTCTACTACAGAATTTGTCATTGTCAAGGCTAGACAGCTGTGTCCACCCTTCTATTTACCAATACCAGGTGAGTGAAGGGTAGATTCATGCCTTTTTTAGAGGTAATAGTGCAAAGTGAAAGTCAAACAACCTCGTGCAGGGTTTGAACTTGACTTGCCAGGTTCAATTTCTACGACTATGACCGCGCATTCTTATTCACAGACTTATTGTATCTCTATCGCTCATTACATCTTTTGTAAATAGATTCACAAATAAAATTATTTCTATGGGAGGACAACACGACACAAAATACTGATTGATGGACAGATTGAGTGACAGGCTGTTTGTAATGCTAAGTGGACGACTAGACAATTTAACAAGCGAACAAAAAACCTATTAAGTTGATGTAAAAGTACGTGCATTAACTTTAAAGTTCTGTGGGGTGAAGCGTACCTCTTCATTGCCATTACTCCTAGGTTCACTCTAAGGTGGAGTATATATTTACCCAACCCCTCCGCACAAACAGGATACGACACAAAGTCAATTTTAAGCTGACTTTAACAGGTTTGAATTTAGAGTTCTTGTTCTCCTAGACCGGTCGCCATACCAGGTTAAAGAGTCAAATAACCCCTCCCATTTTCACATATTTGGAGGGATAAAAGGAATTTACGGTCTTTAGGGGAGCCTTTTATTTCTCCAAGTCGTAGGCAAATTATTCGGACGAATGAAAACAAATACACAATGGAATTTAACACATGTATTGACAAATAGTACAAGAATATGTTGCACATTTTGTTGGCATTTGCTACGAGACTTATCTGTGAGGTGAAATAATGTTCGTTGGAGAAATGGCACTAGCAAGGGTATTCTGGTCGCTGTGGTTGTAGAGTTCTGTAGAGACGCGTCCGTTTTGTCGGTTCTCGTCCGATAAGTAATAGTAGGGGATGCTTTTTTAGAAGCTTCTGGCCTGGGTAACTGTTCTTTTAAATGATATATATATATATATATATATATATATATATATATAAGTAAACAAAAGTAACGTCGTCGAGGTGTATGTATCAAAAGTATGTATCAGCCAAACAGCGAGGGAGTCTATCCACTTTTCACTAGCACTAACCAAGGAGATTTTTTAATAGCGTCTGAAGTGGTGCGCCACACCTACCATCAGCTTATCAATCTACCGCACAGATCCCTGTGCTACTCATACGCTGAGTTGGCGAGGGTCGTTATCGAACCAGGAACCTTGTGGTTCCCAGGCGAACGCTCTACCGACTAAGTTAGACCAGGCCTTTTATATATATATATATAATATATATATATATATATAGAGAGAGAGAGAGAGAGAGAGAGAGAGAGAGAGGAGAGGGAGAGATAGATAGAAAATATAGGTTCTAGATAAGTTAACAGTACTCAATATCATTGATTGAGCATTTATATCTAAGTTATGGTAGCGTGGATATGGGGTCAATGACGTCTGGTAACTAAAAGTTTCTCGCCTATGCGATCTTCAGGTCTGAAGATAAAGTATGAAAACGCAAGGTATTCAGTAGATTATTTTATCATAGTTTGAAGTATAAGTCAACGTTAAATGTTAGGGGAATTTTTTGTAAATATTAAACCCTCATCAGGTCATGTTAGCGTTTCAAAAGTGGTAGGTGGATCAGAGTTTGATCATCTCTGATAGGGATGGCCTGGCGAGAGGAGTATGATGCTGAAAGACCCGAAACTTCTCAGTGAGCCAAGTATTTACATCACTGACGACACCTACCAGCATTCCAATTAAAGTCAGTAAGTCTACTGTTGGTTTGAATAACAGTAGCTAACTAAGTACCACTTAAGCAGTGTCCAAGACAGTTGGTATATATAGTTGAAAGTTTTTGGTATATAAGGTATGGGGCAAATGGTCACTCCTAAATATAGACTCGTCGACTACAACGTGACCCGAGAAAGATTCCTATTGTCCAATCACAGGCAGTGCTGCTGCTTCTGTTGCTGTATTTATAGAGGTCTGATTCTTAACCTTGGCTCATTGCTATTTGGATTCTCTTGGACGTCGGACTTACAAAGAATACTATAACACCGGATTCTTATTGGCTTGCTTACTTACTTACTACATCTGGAACTAAGGATGCCGACCAGATATTTAACAATCAAGAATGACCCATTCATGAATTTGGGTGATTTGGGTGATTCCATTCCTTGAGTTCTGATTGGCTGCTTGACTGCTTGATTTGAATGACATTGTGGAGTCTTATAAATATCCTGTCACTCTGCAGTATACTTTGTGACTATTCGGGTTTGTATTTAAGTTACAACCGTTTGTTGCCTTGTCTTCCCAGTTCGACGGTAATTGGAACTTTAATTATTCTTCAGTAAGAAGCGTATATTTAAAGTAATAGTCACTGATGGTGTCTGAATAAAGAATGGTAGGACATTAGTTACATGGAGCTACAATTGCCACTTGCCTAAGTTCACTTGCACCACAATGGAGACAATTTGAAATGTAGGAGGTATTTCAGCCGCACCCTGTACTTTAATGCACTTCGTGTCTCTAAAATTGAGATTAAATTAAAATCTAGAATTTAAAGCAACTGCCGAGGGAATGTCCTCTTGTCATAATGCTGTCTTTTGTGAATGTTATTCGTCCATCATATCTTTTGATAAAATAGATTATCAGACAAATAAAACGACGTCTATGGAAGAACGACAAGACAACAAAAAATGCATTGACTGATAGATTTAGTGACAAGCGGTTTGTCAACCTAAGTAGATTGCCAGACGAGCTAATAAGCAAACAAAAATCTATAATTGATAAACAGATCGATAAACTGATAGAAATTTATGGTGAAACTGTCAGTGTCGGAATTCTACTGACCTGCTTTGCACTGTTCAGTATTGATCATCGAAGCGTGGACCTCGCTGTAGCGCAATGGTTAACATGCTTGTCTCGCATATCAATTGCTACTGAACAGTGAGGTTGGTACTCACTGGGTTATTACATTGTATTTACCCAACCCCTCCGCCGTCGGATCTTAGCCCTGCAGAGCATTAAGCGAAACCTTTAGTAGTTTTATCTGACTCGTGAGATTTATCTTTATTATTTGCTCTACTTAGGTACTGAGCACTTTTTACTTATTAGCTTTAGTTTCCTGGCAGTTTTGTATGAATATATATATCTTATATATACTAGCAAATATATGCACCCTCCGGGTGCAAGTATTTAAGTTTTAATGTAATAAAATATTGTATTAAATTAGAAAGGCTAATGAAACTAAATAAGAATACAGATAAAAAGATTTGAAACAGAGGGAGTATAATAAAAGATTTGAAACAGAGGGGGTATAATAAAAAATGGAACAACTGAAACTTACTCTTCCATCACTCTCGTCTTTCATTGTTATTTTTTCTAATTTAAGTATTTAGTTAAAAGAGGAAGTAAAGAATAAAATGATAGTTATTTTATCTTGTTAATGGATTTCATTTAAGATTCATTGAAGAGATGTTTGCTTATATTCATTAAAATAAAACCAAACAGTTAGAAATCAATAATACTAAGCACATATTTATTAAATTCGATTTTTTAATATTAATATGCAAATTAGCCTTCCCGTTCACACTGTTAACCGCTACTTTGTTGTATATATAAATATAATTGCATGCTGTCAGTATGTAGACATAGTTAACAGTATTAATAATGTAAGACAATTTTATTAATAATTGAGGTTAAATAAAAATAAAATCATGGAGAATGTGATGTCAATAACTAAGAGAATTGTGACTTGAGTAGGAATATAGTTTCGGTTACAGACAGAAAAACACAGAATCTCCATTATAATAAGATATGAAGGTAAAAATGCATATTGAATCCGACAATATGTAAGAAAGTTTTATAGAAAAACAACAAGATGTTAAAAAATTTTGCTGACAGATATCTGTTTCGACATTATGAATATGTCTTTATCAAAGCAACATTTGTAAGCGGAAAAACGAAATGAATATATACATTTTTACTACAAACTCTTTTGAGCTTTTTATGATAAAAATGCTTAAACATTTTAAAAATAAAATTTATTTTATTTTTAACAACACATATGTATTTTTAAAAGATTTTTGAAAAAATTCCGGTACTGATCGAGAGCGTTCTGTGCCTTGTAATTACTGATATATTCATTTCGTTTTTCCGCTTACAAATGTTGCTTTGATAATGACATATTCATAATGTCGAAACAGATATCTGTCAGCAAAAATTTTTAACATCTTGTTTTTCTATAAAACTTTCTTACATATATATATATGTACATATAAATTGTTTTTTCTTTTGGCCAAATATTGTACCGATATATTATTTTTGGTTGGTACGATTATCTTGGTCTTTTCTTTTTTTTTTTCTCACCGGGTGATGTTTGGTAGTATATTTTTACAATCATACTATTTGCCGGTTTTTTTCTCACCGCGAGGATTTACCAACAAGTTTGGTATATTAAATTATATATATATATATATATATATATATATATATATATATATATATAAACAATTTTTTTTGTGATGAAACAAAGAAAATACAGTGCTCAATCACAAATTGTGAGAGCTAATGTTTATTTAATTTGCTGAGTTTTTATAGATCAAAACCTGGGTAGCTGTTTATAATGAACATTGATCTATAAAACTCAGCAAATTAAATATATATATATTATATATATATATATATATATATATATATATATATATATATTGCATTTAATAGCGGATTCATCTTCTGAAAAAGATATTTGTTTCGCTTACGACTCTTCAGAGAGAATTTCATAAGAGAAACCAACTAAGAGAGTCTGACCCAATGTTATTATGATTCAGAGATTTAATTGTGTGTCAAAAGTTGTTTATTCTAAAATTGAAAAGCCGTTCTGATTTCCCTATATACTGTATGGAACAACGAGTGCAATCTAAAAGGTAGATAATGTTTTTGCTATTACCGTTCGACGAAGTTTTTAATGTCTTATTGTTAGCAGAACTAGAGAATAAATCAGTGTAGTTGGTGTGTTTACAGCAGAATCGCTTTTCTGCCTTTGCATGGTTGAATAAATTTTATTATTTTCATCGAAGATTTGTTTTTGATAACTTTGTTATTTAACATTTTGTTACTTCCTATCATATCACTTAGGATTTTTAGGCCTTCGATATGTAAACATACATATATATATGTGAAGAGAGGAAGTAAATCCGACGGTATGTAATATATCAAGAAAATTGAAAAAACACAGGTTTAAAAGGGTTAAGTGGTGAGTTTATTGGCCGACGCTGCAGTGTTTCGATCTATTAAATAGATCATCTTCAGGGCATAAGATAAGAAATTATATATCACAGAATGATGAGAAAAAGTGAGTGGTAATCCTTCTTATTCAGTCTGTTTAAAAAAATTTTCTGAAGTTTGAAAAAAGGAGACGGTTTTGAAATATGACATTAAATATTCTATTTTAAGGTGTGAGTATGTAGCGCTGTTAGTGTGTGTATTGAAGGAAACATTGTGCATTTTTTAGGTATGTATATATATGAAAACAATTGGAAAAGTAGGTGGTATAACCACAATTCAAGTTTTAACAACAAAAAATATGAAAACAGTACCACCTTATCAAAATATATATGGCAGATCAAAGAAAAAACGGGCAGAACACCTACAATAAAATGGGAAATAATAAAAAAAAGCCCAGGCATACAAAGGCGGACAACGTAAATGCGATCTCTGCTTAGAAGAAAAGTTGTGTATATTACAAAATGCAAGTGATAACTTGTTAAATAAGAGAAGTGAACTCGTTTCGAAATGTAGGCATTTGAATAAATTTTTACTGTGTCACTTACCACCTGACCCTAATTGATCCCTGAATTTTCGCTCTCCTTTTATTTATTTAAAAAAAAATCATCTGAACACCGCGTGCATTAACACCAATGCAAGTTTTTTTGATTATAATGTTTTTTAAATACAAATTTAACGTCATGACATTACATCACGTGAACACAATCTACGTCACATAAACGTTAAACAAGCCACAGTTTAAAAAAAAACAATTTTTAGCTTTACATTTCCTATCGCGTGAAAAACGCTTCATATAAACGCTAAAAATTTGATTTTTAACATCTCAACCATTTCACGACTGGTTTTTAACATCTCAACCATTGATCTCATCTGATGATTGGATTACCATGAAACTTAAAGTTATGAGTGTAAAACCATAATATTACCATTGTTTTATATATATATATATATAATATATATATATATATATATATATATATATGTGTGTGTGTGTGTGTGTGTGTGTGTGTGTGTGTGTGTTTCAAGTTGGGCGTTATTACGAAGCATCTAAAAATAAATGAATGAACTCGATGTTATGGAGTATTGGATTCACTTATTTTTTTATTATTATTTTTTATCATAAATTTTCGGGTTCGTTAGATACCCTTTATCAAATGACTGTTGTTCCTGTTCAACGGATCTTTTTGTCTCTGTTGTTATTGACAGCGGCAGCGTATGTAAAAAATTTATAATAACGGAGTATTCCGATGTCAGCGTTCAGTCTCCTCACGTGAGTTTGTAATTTTAGAATCCATTTAGTGTCTGCTTGTTTTCGAGATTGCGTTGTTGAAAATGCGTGTTCTATTAGAATGCATTTGAGCTGTGTAAGGTTGTGTGGTAGGGTGTTAAAAGGAAGTGCTATTATACTTATATATATATATATATATATATATATATATATATATATATATATATATATATATAGTATAATAGCACTTCCTTATATTATTTCCTATTATACTTATATATATATATATATATATTATATATATATATATATATATACTATGAAAAAGAAGGTTTGCAAAAAAGATTATGTTTTTAAAAAAATCTATTATTAACTTACATATGCGACACGTGTTTCCGATCTGTTATCTTCTTCAGCCATTGAATAACTATATTTTGGCAGAATATGTATATGTGTGATTTCTTTTTTCATCACCCTCATATTTTCATATTTTCCCGGAAAAACCTCCATAATAAAACTCACCCAATATTTATCATATATGCACATGTACATATATATATATATATATAATATATATATATATATATATATATATATCAAAGAAAAAAGCTTAAATACCGGTTATATTACCAGTTATAAATTCATTTCCACCGACACACACACATATATATATCTATGTGTGTGTGTGTGTGTGTGTGTTTGTGTGCGTATGTATGTGTGTGTGTGTGTGTGTGTGTGTGTGTGTGTGTGTGCACTTGTTAATAAATATGATGGAAGTAGAAGATTCCTTCACGATGCCCTCCCAGTAAGGAGAAAATTACAACTCACCACATCTTACATTCATATTGAATGACAACACACCGCCTTCTAATGTGGTAAAAACGCGTGAGTATTTTGTCACTTACCATCACGATATTCCTTCCGTCTACGCTTTACGCTCCTGATTAAAGTTCAGGCTGAAGGGTCGCCATTTTAACAGTGCAAATCGTATCTGGTTCTTAGCACGCTTAAAGACCGCTATTTTCAGGGAGCATTTGAAGTGTAAATTGTTGAAAAAACGATTTTTGTTGTTGTTTATTCTATTATCACACATTTTATTCTATTATCACACTTTACCTATTTAACCAACATTTTTCAACAATAATAATATATTTTTGATAATAATAATATATAACAATATTTCCCCTTAAACCCCCCACACATTTATACTCCCTATTGACACCATTCATTTTTTTTTCACCACCCTTATACTTTCATATTTTCCCTGAAAAACCTCCATAATAAAACTCACCCCATATGTATCATATATGCACATGTACAATATATATATATCAAAGAAAAAAGCTTAAATACCGGTTATATTACCAGTTATAAATTCATTTCCACCGACACACACACCTATCCCGTGCCTTAGCTTGGTCGTGAATGCATTAGTCGTGTAACATCTCTTGAACAGGAATAGCCTGATGGGACCAGTCCCTGTCCATGTCCTGGTTTGAATTCGGAGTTTTTCTTCTTCTATACCAGTTGCCATTCAAAGTTAAAGAGTCCAGTCTGCTCTGCGATGTCCAGAATTCATAACTGGAGAAAGAATGTAACTCCTTTCAATGTCTATCCTTCTTCAACAATGACAGTTTATCAATAACACAAGTGCAACGCCACCTCCGATGAAATTGTCATTCTGACCTGGAATATATGAGGTCTGATACGAACATAAAAAAAAAAGCAGAACTATAGAAGGGGGGATATATATGGGGGGGAATTTGATATTCGAATCAAGAAGTTCCTGCTGAAGGGGGGGGACAAAACAAGCGAGTTCTCCGTTTTCTCACAAGCCAGACTTTCTTTTGGTCAACACATTCTTCGTCTTCGTCTAGCAGCTGGAAAATCCGTCGTCGTAGTCGAAATAATCTTTAACAGTTCAAAATCGCAATTCCTATTTAGTTTTGTTTCTGTTGGACTAAAATACATTTCTTTACTGGGTCGTTCGCAAAGCGCTTCGTCGTCGTCGTCGACTGCTTCTGCTGCTGCTGACTTCCCAGCGCTCGACTCACTTGTTATTTATGGATATATCCTTCTTCAGCGATGACATGTTGTATACCCTTTTCTTACTTCTTCTGGCGTCTTTGACATCTTAAGTTCTTCTAGCGTCTCTTCTAACATCTCTTCTAGCGTCTCTTCTTCGTCTTGGTAGTCGGTCGCACTTAACTCATTTCTTCTTCTAGATCAGTCTTGTTACCAAGACATTCATTATTCACAAAACCGTGTTACTTTCGTAAGCTTTTATTTACTTAACTAACATTTCATGTAACTAACATAGCGCGCGTATGCAGTGAGTTCCAGTTAAGGCAGTACATCTCTGCCCGACGTCCAAACTGAAAATTGAGGACCCAACCAGGTCCCACGTGACTTCACGTATTTCGCGGACTTTCTGTACTATTCCATGGAAAGTCCCGCCCGTGATATGAAAAGGGCCATCCCTTTAGAAATACAGGGGATTGACAATAATCTTATGCAACCGCATAGATTATGTAACAGACACTTTATCAGTAACACCTGTGCAACGCCATCTCCCGATGAAATCGTCTTTCTGACCTGGAATGTATGAGGTCTGATATGAACATCAAACTAACTAGCAGAACTCTGTGAGCGCATTCAGGTGTACATTCAAGTTGCTTGGTAAGCTGCGAGCGGGTAATACTTTTTTGGTACGATCAACTGCCACTCGGTCGAGTACAGACTATGACATCAGCTTTAGACACGCCCACAAATCTTGATGAAAACAAAATTCTCCTTGCTTATACGAGTACGACCAGGACTAAACAAATATTTTACTTTTAAAATGTAATATTTTTAGCTTAGAAAATTGAAAGTTTTAAATAAAGAATACAACTTTGAATCATGTAAATTTAGCGTTCTACAAACATTTTTTCTTTTTAGTTACGAATTTTATTCTATTTACATTTTTATTTATAAATAAAACGATTCTATATTTTTATATACATTTTCATTAACAATTATTTATTTATAAGAATTCATATAAAAATATAGAATTGTTTATAAATAAAAATGTTTGGTCCTGGTCGTACTCGTATAAGCAAGGAGAATTCTGTTTTCATCAAGATTTGTGGGCGTGACTAAAGCTGATGTCATAGTCTGTACTCGACCGAGTGGCAGTTGATCGTACCAAAAAAGTATTACCGGCTGTGAGCAGACCTCCACGACTGGGAGCCCAAAGATCTGGCAAGTGACTGAGAGAGCTACCGACCCTCATAAAGGAAAGAACAGAGTGGCTACAAATAAAAAAAGACTGAATGTAGAATGTTCATAACTACTACATCGGCATAATACAGTAACACGTGACAGTAACACGTGACAGTAAAGTACGTGACGTAATATGCACTTTATACATTCTCTTTCGTGGTAATTGGTTTGAGTTTTGTTTAACGGCACATCAATCTCTGTGGGTCATTTAATGCCAACGTGGTAATCATATCCTGAAAATCATTTGAAAGATTGTAAAGAAATAGAAAAATTACAAAATAATTTGGATTCTGTTGTATTCAACAAAATGTGTTTATACGAAAAGATGCCGCCAAAGGGCTGGTTTAGCTCAGTCGGTAGAGCGTTCGGCTAGGAATCACAAGGTTCTTGGTTCGATACCGACCCTCGCCAACTCATTGTATGAATAGCACAGGGATCTGTGCGGTAAAGTAAGGAGCTTATGGTAGGCATGGCGCTTTTCTATTGAAAAGGGGATAGACTCCCTCAGTGTCTGGCTGATACCAGCATTAAGCCACCCCGACAGACTGCGAGGAAGTCTATCCCCTTTTCACTAGCGCTGGACCAAGGAGATTGTTTTTGGTGTCGGAGGTGGATCACCACACCTACCATCTGCTTCTCACTTTACCGCACAGTCTCAATGCGCAACTCATCCGCTGAGTTGGCGAGGACCGGTATCGAACCCGGAACCTTGTGGTTCCTAGTTCGACGCTCTACCGACTGAGCTAAACCGTTGTTATGATATCAACCATTGAAATGCCCAACCCTTATATAAATAGACTTAAAGAGGTCTAGCCTGGAAGATATCAGGTATCAGTATTATCTGTGTTATTCGGACTATTGTCCCCATCTTCATTGTTATTTGTACAACGTTTCGGCCGATATACCCTCCGACCTTCTTCAGGTATTTCTTGTCGGACTCAGGAACCTTCTCGGACTTGGAAACTTTCTTTTAGAACTCGGAAACTTTCTTGTCGTAATCGGGAGTCATCACGGAACTTTGAACCTAACCCTTTATTTATTCAACGGGGGTATCCTGTTCTCATTCCGCTAACCATAGCTTGGGTAGGAGTTGTGTTAATTATTTTTCTAACTGCCTCTACTCAGGATTGAACTCGGGATCCAGAGATAACTGTCACTTAGAACTGTCTTAATCTAACTACCTTATCCACTAGGCCATGTGTCCATTGGAATAACGCAGATAATACTAATCTTCAAGCCTCATCTCAAACATTCAGAGAAATATCAGGTATCATCTTAATTTTCAGAATACTTTTTGGTTTGTGTATTTCATGGAATGCAGAGAGAAAAACAATAATACAGTTCGTTTGCTTTGTTAAAGAGAAAATGTGAGAATTTCTCTTGTTGAACGGAAGTCGCGACAAAAATTAGAGTAGTTTACCATTTACCATACGACGATCAAAACAATACGTTGACTTTTTATCTTTCTTTTCAAGATGGCTGTAGAATTTTCGGTTAGATCCTACTTAACGGACATAAATTCCGCCATCGTATTTCACCCCGCCGAAATAAAACAAAAAAATACTAAAAATCAAGGAATGAACCAAATTTAATGAAATTTTCAGTGTTGATATATTAATGAATAAACAATATAATGCACCGGTTATATTTTTTAAAAACTCTTACATTTTTTCAGGTCAGTTAACTTTGAACTACGTATCTTTGAGGCGTAACACAGATTCACAAACATACGTGGTTCAAAGTTAATTGACATGAAAAAATGTAAAAGTTTTTAAATAAAATAACTGGTACATTATATCTGTTATTTATTAATGTATCAACACTGAAAATTTTATTAAATTTGGTTAATTTCTTGATTTTTAGTATTTTTTTTCTTTCGGTAGAGTGACATACGATGGTGGAATTTATGTCCGTTAAGTAGGATTTCGTGGTAATTAGTTTGAGTTTTGTTTAACGGCACATCAACCTCTGTGGGTCATTTATTGCCAACGTGGTAATTTTATATCCTGAAAATCATTTGAAAGATTGTAAAGAAATAGAAAAATTACAAAATAATTTGGATTCTGTTGTATTCAACAAAATTTGTTTGAATGAAAAGATGCCGTGAATGGCCGGTTTAGATCAGTCGTTAGAGCGTTCGGCTAGGAATCACAAGGTTCTTGGTTCGATACCGGCCCTCGCCAACTCAGCGTATGAGTAATACAAGGATCTGTTTTTTTTTTACTTTATGTCAGATTAAAGTACTGCAATAAACAGTCAAGAAAGGACAACATTTTTCTTACCCTTTTTATTTTTATAAATAAATTTGCTTGTAGGTGCGTGGTCTAATGGTTAGAGTTGTACGTAATGGACTCGTCGATACGAGTTCAAACCATGGATGAAGCCACACTTTTCATGGCGAAAAGTATGAATCCAATAATTCTCTCTCTAACTATGGTTAAATAGCAGGGCAGACTGGGCTCTCTAACGTTGGTTAGGCAACCAGTCTAGGTGAAGGAAAACTCTTAATTCAAACCTCTTAAATCTCTGCTTGTGGTGGTCATTACTAGAATAGAATCAGGCCTACTTAGTGATCTATTTCAATTTAATTAAAATGTTATCTAATTTTTTAACAAAAAATGACAACATTTTTCTTACCCGTTTTATTTCTATGAAAAGATTTTTATGTAGAAATTCTGTGTGACTGTAGTTCACTGTGATTTTGATATACTAGCTCTTCTCTGTAAAGCAAGTTTTTATATTTATAATTTGGGTTAAATGTACTATTTACAGCCCGGTTTAACTCAGTAGAGCATCCGCTAAGGTGATAGCAAGGTTTCTTGTTCGATATAGATCCCCGATTTTGACTTTTTAAAGTTATATTCTTTTGTGTTGATGGCTTTTTAGCAACTTATATATGAGTGGCACAAAAATCACTTATCTTTTAAAAAATTGATCAACTTTGAAATTAAAAAAAAAAAAAATCAAAAGATTTTTTTTTTTTAGTTATATTTATTTTTTGACTCTTGCGAATTACTTTGAACTAATTGGGAAATATAATATCCCTCAAATAAAATAGATGAATCTTAAAAATTCACGTTTCTTCGGTGTGGCTAGACACAGCAACTACCTCTGACCAGGAGCGAAGCCGACTGATTTATCATCAGCCCGATCCGTTAACCTCTTGACAGCTGCTGTTGAGGAGCAGTGTTTAAACTATTAAATACATACATTTGTATATATATATATATATATATATATATATATATATATATATATATATATATATATATATATACATTTCCCTGAAGATTCACTACTGCGTGAAACAGCAGTCGGAATATTTTAAACCATTCGCTTTTAAAACGTATATTTAGCTCTTTTTATTGAGCACTTTTAAATCGATTTTAATTAATCCAGAAGTAAATACATTTGTTTGCTCTGTGGATTGACAAAGATCTGTGATATATATATATATATATATATATATATATATATATATATATATATATATATATATATATATGTAGTATATTAAGAAAAATGAAAAAACACAGGTTTACATGGGTTAAGTGGTGGTAAACCTGTGTTTTTTCATTCTTTCCTAATATACTACATACCGTCGGATTCACTTCCTTTCTTCACACACACACACACACACACACACACATATATATATATATATATATATATATATATATATATATATATATATGTGTGTGAATGATTGAAACTAAACCTTTTTCGCAAGTTTATTTTCAGTATTACCGTTTAATATGTCCTATCTTCTTACATTTTAGTTTTCCGGTACTAATGCAGAATAGTGCGCAAGAGATAATACAATTAGATTGCGTATAAAAAGCATTAGATTTTACGGAGATACCTGACACCTTTAAGATGCTAGGATTAGGGTCAGGGTACGGGTTAGGGTTAGTTTTAGGGTTAGGGTTAGTGCTAGGGTTAGTTTTAGGATTGAGGTTAGTATTAAGGTTAAGGTTAGGGTCAGTGCTACGGTTAGGGTTTGGGTTAGGCTACTTCTGGAGTTTCCGTGATCTAATACTATTTATATGTAAAATGCGATTCTAATAATAATATCTCTTGCGCGCTATTCTGCATTTGCACCATTATTCCAATAAACAAGAACATGTCATCTATTTTAGGTTATGTGCTTTATCTTTCTGTCAAACTGCAGTTCCGAATTTTCTGGGGTTTTTTTAGCTGGGGGGAGGGTAAACTTTTCTTCGTCTTCTGTGTTTCTCTCTTTTTTTTTTTTTTCGTTTCTTTTTACCATAAAGAGTACAATAAATTTCAGTAATTATGTATTTCCATTTGTCAAACTAATTAGTGTTTAAATTGCAATTTCTTCTTTCTACACCATCCGCCATTACTGCCTTCGTTTTCTTGTCATGTGATCTGGGTCCATTTTTGCAAGTGTTTGCATGTGTATTTCTTGATGTTTTTCTTTCTTCTGTTTTTTGATACAGTACCACCAAGAATTCTCTTGTGGTGACTAGACCTTCTTTTTCTTGAAATTCCTTCTGTCAACCAAACTGTACATAAATTGTCGGCATCTTGTATTTCGACTTAAAATGACAAGAAGAAAAGTGAAACTTTACTTAGAATCTGGAACGCGCGTGGTGGGAATAATACAATTATATAACTCAAATATTATATTCATTTATATATACTAGCAAATATATGCACCCTCCGAGTGCAAGTATTTAAGTTTTAATGTAATAAAATATTGTATTGAATTAGAAAGGCCAATGAAACTAAATAAGAATACAGATAAAAAGATTTGAAACAGAGGGAGTATAATAAAAGATTTGAAACAGAGGTAGTATAATAACAAATGGAACAACTGAAACTTACTCTTCTATCACTCTCGTCTTTCATTGTTATTTTTTCTAATTTAAGTATTTAGTTATAAGAGGAAGTAAAGAATAAAATGACAGTTATTTCATCTTGTTAATGGATTTTATTTAAGGTTCATTGAAGAGATTTTTGCTCATATTCATTAAAATAAAACCAAACAGTTAGAAATCAATAATACTAAGCACGTATTTATTAAATTTGATTTTTTAATATAGCGGTTTACAGTGTGAACGGGAAGGCTAATTTGCATATTAAATGCAAATTAGCCTTCCCGTTCACACTGTAAACCGCTATTTTGTTGTATATATAAATATAATTGCATATTGTCAGTATATAGACATAGTTAACAGTATTAATAATGTAAGACAATTTTATTAATAATTGAGGTTTAGATAAAAATAAAATCATGGAGAATGTGATGTCAATAACTAAGAGAATTGTGACTTGAGTAGGAATATAGTTTCGGTTACAAACAGAAAAACACACAATCTCCATTATAATAAGATATATACACACACACACAGACACTTATATATAAAATATATGTATATCTATAGTAAAGTAAAGTAAAGTCGTCGGGGCGGCCTGATGTCGGTATCAGCCATGTAGCGAGGGAGACTATCCCCTTTTCACCAGCGCTAGACCAAGGAGATTATTTTTAGCGTCTGAGGTGGAGCGCAACACCTACCATCAGCTCCTTACTTTACCGCACAGATCCCTGTGCTTCTCATACGCTGAGTTGGTGAGGGCGGGTATCGAACTAGGAACCTTGTGGTTTCTAGCCGAACGCTCTACCGACTGAGCTAACCCGGCCCATATGTATATATATACACATATACATATATACATATATATGGAGGCGCGTCTCCATATATGTATATATGTATATATTTTTGGGAGAATATGTGCTTAATTGAAGTCCTACCTAATTTTTGAAAATTAATTAATTAATAATTAATGAATTAGGCGGGAATACCTATTCAAATGTAAGGCCAAACAAATCGAGAAAAATCAATCTCTGTATGTACATTTCAGCCTATTAGGCCTCATCAGCAGAGCTA
>CM042161.1:57500-95000 GCA_023376005.1 Doryteuthis pealeii | reverse complement strand
AAATGTACATACAGAGATTGATTTTTCTCGATATGTTTAGCCTTACATTAAAATAGGTATGCCCGCCTAATTAATTAATTATTTATTTATTGACTTTCAAAGTTAGGTACGACTTCAATTAAGCACATATTCTCCCAAAAATTGTCGGCTAAAAAAAAAAACACATCGCTTGTGTATTTACTTCTTATACTGTCGTGTAAAAAGTGACTATAAGAGGAATAAAAACCTACTTCTTAACAAAACGAAAAATCTAAGAAGGTCCAGTTGGTGTAGGGGTTACGGTTCTCGCCTGTCAGCTTGACAGTCAAGGTTCGAATCACACACAAGGCGGTCTTCCTATCTATAGCTCTGCTGATGAGGCTTAATAGGCCGAAATGTACATACAGAGATTGATTTTTCTCGATTTGTTTAGCCTTACATTTAAATAGACATGCCCGCCTAATTAATTAATTATTTATTAATTAACTTTCAAAATTAGGTACGATTCATATATATATGTGTGTATGTGTGTGTAAAATGAAAATGGAAGTGAATCTGACGGTATGTTGAAAAGAGAAAGAAAGGAAAGAAAGTAGAGAATGGAAAAAATAGGATATTTTAATCAATTTTACTTACACGTGTTTTGGTCAAGACTTTATCCATGTGTACATTATTCAATCTATTATTATTTTTAAATAACAAAATGAAATGAAATAATAATAATAGAAAAAATGTAGAAATGTTCCGCACAACGAATTTTATCTTAAAAAAATAAGGATTTAATCTGAGGAGGGTCGATACTTCTTTGTGTGCGGAACATTTCTACATATTATTAAAATCTACTGATATTTGTACGTTTTTTTAACGTCATGTGATTTTGAAACAGAACGATATTAATGGAAATAGAATTCTATGATCTTTCTCATTTTTTATATTTAGCATTGCATATAATTCAGAAAATACATTGCATATTGACAGTGTCTTGATGATGGTCTAATATAGAAAAAAAGCAACTAAATGTTTAACTTGTATTATTTGGATTATTCGGACTATTGTCCTCATCTTTATTGTTATGTACACGTTTTGGTCGATGTGCCCTCCAGCCTTCTTCGGGTATTTCTTGTCGGACTCGGGAACCTTCTTGAACACAGGAACCTTCTTTTCGAACTTGGGAACCTTCTTGTCGTAATCGGGAGCTATCACGGAACTTTGAAATGATAAACAATAATACAAATTATCAAGCCTCGTTTCAAAAATTCAGAGAAATAGTGACTGTTTAACGTTTGAAAATATTATTGTAGTTTGAACGTTTTAAAGAAATAAAAAAGGGATACAATGAAAGCGACAATTCTTCCAAGCCGTAGCTGTATCACTACTACTGTACGTCTACACCATTTGGACCTTAACGAGGCACCTAGAGAATAAGCTAGATGGAAGTTACACAAAAATGCTGCGTGGGGTCTTTAAAAAAAATCTTAGCAGCAACACCCTACAAAAAAGCAACTATACGGTCACTTGCCCCCTATCTCACAAAACGTTCGAATAAGACGAACAAGATATGTTAGACAATGCTGGAGAAGTAAGGACGAACTCATAAGTGATATTGTCGTATGGAAACCTATGCATGAGCACGCCAGTATGTGCCGTATAGCGAGGACCTACATCGATCAGTTCTTTGCGGATTCCGAATGCTGTGCGGTGGAACTCCCCGAGGCGATGACCGACATAGACGGTTGGCAATAGATTGTCATTGTGTACAAAAACAAAACCCCTTAAGAAACAACTACACAAAAGTTGCAAATATAAATGTACAATGAACGCGATTCTTTAACCTCTTAGTTCAAAATAACCCTAGAGAAGTTGACGTGCCTTTAAAATCAATCAATCATTGCCAAATATTGTAGGAGTCATTAAGGATTTTGAGTAAGTTATTTTGTAGTATTTCTCTGAATGTTTGAGACGATGCTTGATGATTAGTATTATCTGCGTTATTCGGACTATTGTCCTCATCTTCATTGTTATCTGTACAACGTTTCGGTGGGAGGGTACATCCGCTGAAACGTTGTACAGATAACAATGAAGATGAGGACAATAGTCCGGATAACGCAGATAATACTATTTTGTAGTAGATATCAATCTGTTCTTTTATTTCTTTCCAACTCCAACAAAGGTCATGTGTGAGAAGGGGGTCATAGAATACGCCGACTGCTTCCCCTGCAGAATGGTAACCCCCTCCCTCAAAAATGTGTGTACTGGGTATGACATTAAACTGCATGGGGGGGGGGCAATGGTTTGGAATATTTCTCGCTTTATTTTATCAGTGAGATCAGATTTCCATCTGATCGATACTCTGTCTATAGCAGAATAGAAAAGTTGTTTTTTTCTGTAACAATCTAATTCTATTGTCATATAGTACCCAAATAAGGAGAATAGTATCGTCTATTTTTCTATAAATCATGTCTGACGAAACCTCGGAAGAGAGAAACAACGAGATCTCACGGAACTTGTTAACTCAACCTAGCAATAGCTAATTACTCTATTCACCTTGCATCTTTGCTTAGTAAACATTTTATTTTATATACAATGAACGTGATTCCCTAATTTATTCACGTAAAATAACCCTTGATGGGTTGACATGCCGTTAGAATTAATCAATCCATCAATGAATCTTGACAGATTTTCACAAAATATATAATTTGTAGTCAATTTTATTTTATCCCCCGCCCCACTCCCAACACCCTCATTTATTAATTTTGCTGATATTGGAAGCTTTTTGCTGATATTAGAAGCTTTTTGCTAATACTGGAATCTTTTTGGTTGATATTAAAATCTCTTTTGCTGATATTGGGTGCTTTGTTGCTGATATTGGAATCTTTTTGCTGATATTGGAATCTTTTTTGCTGATAATTGGAATCTCTTTTGCTGATATTGGAATCTTTTTTGCTGATATTGGAATCTTTTTTGCTGATATTGGAAGTTTTTTTGCTAATATTGGAATCTCTTTTGCTGATACTGGAAGCTTTTTTGCTGATATTGGAATCTCTTTTGCTAATATTGGAAGCTTTTTTGCCGATAATTTTTGATAACATGCTAGACTAGGACATCGTAGTTAGTGAGTTCAAATGTAAATATTATGTAAATATGAACATACAATGAACGCAATTCCCTAACATCTTGGCATATAATATCCCTAGATGGATTGACATGCCGTTAAGATTAATCAATCCGCCAATCAATGAATCCAAACAGATTCTTGCCAAATATAAAGTAAAAATAAAGTTGGTGGCATGGCCTATTGTCGGACAGAAAAAGAGTCTATCCCCTTTTCGCTAGCGCTAGACTAGGGAGATTGTTTTTGCTGAAATGGAGCACCACACCTACCATCAGTTCCTTACTTTACCGCACAGAAACTGTAGCAATGGTTCTGCAAGATTAGCTTGCTATCCATTATACCACGATGGGACGCCTTTGATGGATTTTCCTAGGTATGTCACTGATATATCTATATATATAAGAAGTGGAGCGCCACACCTACCTTCAGCTCCCACTTTACCGCACAGATATTATTACCTAAGCGGTTATTTCCTATAAGTCTAACATAAACAAATGGGAATCACTCTTGACTCATAAATTATTTATTTATTTTCCCATCAAACTAACCCTAAACCCTAACCCTAAACCCTAACCCTAAACCCTAAACCCTAACCCCTAACCCTAACCCTAACACCCCTAGTTGAGTAACATGATCTTACAGGGTGACCTAGAAAAACAGAACCCAAATTATTTATTTTCCCATTAAACTACCCTAAATCCTAACCCTAACCCTAACCCTAACTCTAACCCTAAACCCTAACCCCGTCTTCTTTTTTCCTAGTAGATCAATAAATAAATAAATAATTCATCAGTCAAGAGTGGTTCCCCTTTGTTTATGTTAGACTTAAATAAATAACCACCTAAGCTGTGCTACTCATACGCTGAGTTGGCGGGGACCGGTATCGAACCAGGAACCTTGCGATTCCGAGGCGGGTGGTCTACTAATAGTCTTAAAATAGACATTTTTATAAAGCACTCGGCTTGTTCCTTATTAAAGGAAGTATAGACGAGGAAGCGTTTCCTCCCGACTAAATGTTCGAAGATTGGTAGGATACGCGAATCCTTAATGAAGGCCTTCCAAAGGAAACGGAATCAGTATACTGGAAAGATGGGGTAACCTTGTTCACTGGAGCGTGCAGTTATTTGGTTCAGTGGACTTGAAGCTTCTCGATTCAAAAGAGTCAGGTTAATTTGGCTCACCTGAACTTTGTTCAGTTCATGAAGGGACTTAGTGTAGAGCACCATGGGGCGGGTGACTGGGGGTCAATGGCGCGGGGGAGGGGTGACTTGATTCACGAAAGATTAACTTGCAAGATTAAGGGAAAATTCTAGCATGAGTTGAGAATAAAACAAAACACCTACCAGCTGTTTGTAAAAAGTTAATTTTATTTCAAGCCCCCCCCCACACACACACACACCCAATATCCCCACTTATTCATTTTGCTGATATTGAAAGCTTTCTTTTTGCTGATTTTGGAAACTTTTTTTGCTGATATTGGAAAATGAAAGATTCGCTGATTTGGAAAATAATATAATAGGTATATATGTCTCCATATATACAATTTGTGAATATGTAAATATATATAGAGAGAGGGGGAGTCTATAGAGACAGACAGACGGAGAAGATGAAGACAGTCACAGAAAGAAAGAAAGAAAGAAAGAAAGAAAAAAGAAAGAGACAGAGAGAGAGAGAGGGATAGGCCGAGAGAGGGAGAAAAGAAGAGAGAAAAGGAGAAAGGGAGAGAGAGACACACACACGCAGAGTGAGAGAGACAAACAGAAAGACATACAAACAGTGAGACAGACTGTGAGAGACACGGGGAGAGACGGTGAGTGACACACAGACAGACAGAGGGAGACGCAAACAGAGAGAGAGAGAGAAACACACACACACATAGACAGAGAAAGAGAGAGACAGACTGTCAGACAGACACGAAAAGACACACTCAGAGAAACCGAGAAACACACTGAGACAGTGGCAGACACAGACACACAGAATATAGACAGAGAGAAAGAGAGAGAGAGAGAGAGGGACAATTATATAAGTGCTAAGGTTTGACGTGACCAACCGATTGATTAGATTGGTTTATTATTACACCTTTTTTGTTTACAAATAAAAGGCCAGTCAACGACTGAAATACATCGCTGACTATTAGGAAGTGTTTTTTGTTTTGTTTTGTTTTTTGTTTTTTTTGTTTGTTTTTTTTGTCTGTGTATTTTGGCCATTCCATCGATAGTCAATTGGTGGAAGTCAGTAGTAGTCTGTATATGGATATGCAAAATAGCTTTAAAGATGTTATCCAAATCTATGTCTCTGTCTCTCTCAATATATATATATATATATATGAAGAATTTTTTTTTTAATATAACAAACACAGGATGCTACGATCATAGGAAAAAAATGTACGTGTCTATACTTAAGTATTTCGGTATTAAACCATCATCAGAACACTGTTAAAGAACATTTTTTTAAGGGAGAAAAATGAAAAATGATATACTCACGCCACGAACGAGACAGAACAAGACCACACCTTATAAATCTGCTCGTCAATGGCGACTATGCAAATTATGCCGATAGTATAAAAGGAGCTCGTTTTTTTTGCCAGCAAGGGGCAGCAATCTACGTAGGAAGAAAGACTGTAAGCGTGAAGTTATTTCTACTAGAACTCACAATAACTATGGGTGATCCATGAGGCTTAAGTACAGAATCTTGGTGGCTGAGCAGTCCATGACATGCAACACTCCAAACACAGGATTTTACGATCAGAGGAAAAAATGTACGTGTCTATACTTAAGTATTTCGGTATTAAACCATCATCAGAACACTGTTAAAGAAAATTTTTGTAAGGGAGAAAAATGAAAAATGATAAGTGTATGGTGAATGTGTGAATATAATGTTATTTACCGTTAATTTTTATATGTGCATTTGTTTACGAAAGCTGATGGCGCGACCACCGCATGCGAAAAAATGGAAAATGAAGATCATCTCGGCCTATTCACGTTCTGCATGCATCATCCCATGATCTTCATTTTCCACACTTCATAGATCTCTAGAATTAGAACTTCATCATTAGATACAGTTTAACGTCATACCCAGGAAAATAAGACTCTCAGTGACCAACAAAAGAACTGCATAAAAAGAACAGCGCACATATACGTGGTCTAATGGTTAGAGTCGTAGGTAATGGACTCGTCAACGCAAGTTCAATTCCTGGACGAAGCTGTTGGCATTTCACATAGCGCTAATACCCTTGGAAAAGGTATGAATCCAATTCTCCCTCAAGCTATGGATAAATAGTAGGGAAGACTGGGCTCTTTAACCTTGATTAGGCAACCAGTCTAGGAGAAGGAAAACTCTGAATTCAAACCTGTTAAACTCTGCTTAAGAAATTGACCATGTGTCGCATCCTGCTCGGCAGAGGGTTGGTAATATATATATATATATATATATATATATATATATATATATATATATATGAATAGATTGTGGTACGAGCAAAATTTGAAAATGGTTTGAAAAGCGTGTGCATTGTGAGATGTTATAATAAATACAATTTCACAATTTTGTTTTTTTTCCTTCTGAAAAAGATATCTTTTTTTCGGTCACGTCTCATCAGAGAAGCATACCGTGACACTAATGTTTGTACGAGGAATATATATATATATATATATATATATATATATATATATATATATATATATATATATGATAAAAAGAAGGTTGGGGATTTGCCATAAGGGAAATAGGGTTAGGACAATTATATAAGTGCTAGGGTTTTGAAGTGACCAGCCGATTGATCAGATGAGGTCTCTCCAACCGCCTGTCTAAGTAATGACCAAAGTGGAGTGTTGCATGTCATGGACTGCTCAGCCACCAAGATTCTGTCCTTAAGCATCATGGATCACCCATAGTTATTGTGAGTTCTAGTAGAAATAACGTCACGCTTACAGCCTTTCTTCCTACGTAGATTGCTGCCCCTTGCTGGCAAAAAAAAAAACGAGCTCCTTTTATACTATCGGCATAATTTGCATAGTCGCCATTGACGAGCAGATTTATAAGGTGTGGTCTCGTTCTGTCTCGTTCGTGGCGTGAGTATATCATTTTTCATTTTTCTCCCTTACAAAAATTTTCTTTAACAGTGTTCTGATGATGGTTTAATACCGAAATACTTAAGTATAGACACGTACATTTTTTCCTCTGATCGTAACATCCTGTGTTTGTTATATTTAAACGAGACTATGCATCTTTAGCTTAGTTCAGGCAAAATCTGACAAGCTAAGCAGATGCGTTTAGCCGGAGGTAAGTAAGCTCGTTCATCACAGTTATCAAGTGGTCTCATTGGAGAGGTACAATCGATGTATTCTACTGCACCAAGCCACGTGGTACAGCAACAAAGGGGTGACTACTCTTCCCAGAATTCCAAAACTAGACCACCGGATGTAGTTTAATGACATACCGAGAACAAAAAATGCACAATGGAATTTCTCTTTGTGTCAATGCTTTTTTTTCTTAAAGTTATTGCTATTTCTCTTATCATTATATTCAATCAATTTCTGTTACAGGCATCAATGCTGTTCACTAATATACATCTTTTTGTGTGTTTTAAAAGATGCAGGATAACATTTCTTTCTTGTTCATTCAAATTTCAACTCTGAGAATCGAAAGACAGATAATAGATCTTCAAGAATTTCTTTTTGCATTGCGGGCCCCAAGGAAATTGGAAGCTGCGAAATATTCTGAATTACCATCTTTAAAAAAAAAATGTCTGCTACAATTCTGAAATGGTCGACTCAGACGAAAAAGAAAAAAAATGGAACAATGAAAAAAATAAATGAATGAATAAAAAAAAAAGAAAAGAAAAAAAGATTAAATCATTGATGAACTGGTTAATTCCTAAGGAGATTAAAATATTTTTCTATTTCTTCTTTTTTTTTTAACCTGTTTTTCTTTTCTGTTTATAAAATCAACATCCTTTTTCTTTTCTTTTGTGAAGTGAGCTGAAGGTATAGAGAAAAAAAAAAGACCTTGATATTTTTTTTTATCTCTGAATGCTAAAAATTTAAGTGTCATTCTGGCAAAATTTCTGAATTTCTATCTCCAAGTTTGAACAGATGAAAATATGTGATAAAGCTGATATACCTGCACAAAAATTAACATATGTATTTCAGATATATATATATATATATATATATATATATATATATATATATATATATATATATATATATATAATTCAAAAGTCCAGAGAAGAAATCTTCCTTACGACACAAGAGTTTTATTTAAACAAAACCAAGTCGTAGTTTGAGAGCTCAATGTATGCTCTTAATGTTAGAGTCACAGAGCAAATATATGAGTAAAGAAATAACAAAAGACTTAGAGATTTAGCATTATAGTCTATTTCAGGGAGCTTAGACAAATAGTCTAAATCTCCTGACTCATCAGATGCGAAGGATGTTAATGATCTATTCGCATCCGATGAGTCGGGAGATTTAGACTATTTGTCTAAGCTCCGTGAAATAGACTAAAATGCTAAATCTCTAAGTCTTTTGTCATTTCTTTACTCACTTATATATATATATATATATATATATATATATATATATATACTAGAAAAAACGTAACTCGTTATGTCACACATTGAGCTCTGGGTAGATAATTGAGATTAAGAAAAAGTGGTTTGGAAAGCAAATAAAATCTTTGAAAAATAAATACGGCCGGACATCTTCATAAACAGATGAAAATGTGTGATAAGGCTAATATACATGCACAGAAATATTGGTGATATTAACATCTGTATTTTAGAAATATATATATACTAGACAAAACGTGACATGTTCGGTCACCCATTGAGCTCTGGGTAAATCATTGAGATTAGGGAAAAGGTGAGTTTGCAAAGAGAATTATTTTTTTAAATATAAATATAAAATGATTTTTTATGTTTTTTCCGGTCGTATTTGGCCGGAAAAAACATTAAAATCCTTTTATAAGATTTCAAAGTAAGAGAATGTTTGACCTAATTGTTATTGCTTATGAAATTTCACATACAAATACATTTCAAATTCTCCCATCTCTCTCTCCCTCTCTCTCTCTCACTCTCTCGTTGTCTCTCTGTCTCTCTGTCTCTCTGTCTCTCTCTGTCTCTGTCTCTCAGAGAAACTAACATATATAACGAAGAGATAATCAAGGTATACATAGAGAGAGTATTTTTTTTTACTTAATTGCAAATTATGTCTAATTAGAACCAATTAAAATGGATTTTTTCAAATATAACTCAATCCTAAAACTAAAGAATATTTTAGTATAACTTTTGTGTCATTAAACTAAACAGTAAAAAAGCCTTTAGGAGACAAAGCTTATATAATAGATATTTACCCAACCCCTCCGAACGAGTAGGATGGGGCACAATGTCAATTGCTTAAGCTGGGTTTACCAGAGGTTTTCCTTCTCCTAGACTGGTAGCCTAACCAAGGTTAAACAATCCATTCTGAGCTACTATTTACTCATAACTGAAGAGAGAATACTTGGATTCATACCTTTCCCAAGAGCATTAGTGAAATGTGAAATGTAAACAGATTCGTCCAAGATTTGAACTCGTCAGACAGTGACCATTTCTGATATACATTCAGTTGGCACAGAAATATATGTGATATTAACACCTGCATTTTAGAAATATATAGATACTAGAAGAAATACCCGTCCCATGACGGTACTAAAAGGATTTTACGAACACAAGGGGTGAGAAAGCGAGAAAGAAGAGTAAGAGAAAATTAATTTTAACGATTAAAGAAGCTAAGTATTTGCGTATCATCATATTCATTTATTTACAAATATATGATGTAAACACTTGCAAGATTCTGTGTGAAATGTTGTATGTATTTACCCAACCCCTCCGCTACGAGTAGGATGTGGCACAAGGTCAATTTTTAAGTGGAGTTTAACAGGTTTTAAATTCAGAGTTTTCCAATCTCCTACACCTGTTACCATACCAAGGCTAGAGACCCGGCCTTCCTGCTATTCACCTATAGCTAGAGGGAGAATAGTTAGATTTATATCTTTCTCAAGAGTATAGCTCTATTGAAAATGCAACAGCCTCGTCCAGGATTTGAACTCGGGTCGATATTGCTAAACAAAACCATTACACGGCGAGCGCTTGAAATTTGATTGTTACAACAGTCATGTGAATCTTATTATAATTTCAGTATTATCGACTGTACGAGGTGTCAAAATAAAAATAAAGATAATTTGAAATAAGAAAATAAAATAAAAAAATGATTAATAATTTCCTCCCCATTTAACAATTGGTATTGTCCAAAACTGCAACATGAACATTTGCATCGAAGAGGATTTCTCTCTCTCTCTCTCCCCCTCCTCTCTCTCTCTCTCTCTCTCTCTCTCTCTCTCTCTCTCTCTCTTCTCACGCACGCACGCACGCACACACACACCACTCTCTCTCTCTCTCTCTCGCTCTTATCTCTCACAAACAAACACACATACACACACTCTCTCTTTCTCTCTCTCACACGCACACACACTGTCTCTCTCTTCTTTCCCCCTATCTTCTCTGTCACACACACTTTCTCATCTCTCTCGCCCCTCTCTCTCTCTCACCCTCCTTTCCCTCTCTCACACACACACTCTCTCTCCCTCTCTCTTTCACACCACACACACACACCTCTCTCTCTCCCTCTCTCTCCCTCTCACAGACACACACATAACACACACACTCTCTCTCTATCTTCTTCTCTCTCTCACCCCCACACTCTCCCTCTCTCATACCACACAACACTCTTCTCCCTCTCTCTCTCTCGCACACTCTCTCTCTCTCTCGCACCCCTCTTCTCTCTCTCTCTCTCTCTCTCTCTCTCTCTCTCTCTCTTGTTGCCGAGTCGATGTTATTGTTAAATTGAATGAATATAAAAAACTGTCTCTTTTCTATTCAACTATTGTCTTTCTTCTTTTCTCTCTTCGTTTCCATTCTTCAAGGAGCTATAACTTTACAAACGTGCAAATTATGAGGCATATAAAGGGCCGGCTTTACTCAGTCGGTAGAGCGTTCGACTAGGAACCACAAGGTTTCTGGTTCGATACCGGCTCTCGCCAAATCGGCGTATGAGTAGCACAGGGGTCTGTGCAGTAAAGAGAAGAGCTGATGGTAGGTGTGGTGCACCGCTTCAGGTTCCAAAACAATATCCTAAGTCTAGTACAAAGGGCATATAACCCCTCGCTGTCTGGCTGATACTGACATTAGGGCACCCTTACGACTTTACTTTATGATGCATATAATTGCAAGATTCCGCGTGAAAATTTATATGTATTTACCCAACCCCTCCACTACGAGTAGTATGTGATATAAATGTCATTTTTAAATGGAGTTTAACAGGTTTAAATTCAGGACTTTTTTCCTTCTCCTACATTAGTTACCATACCAAGTTTAAAGAATCCAGTCTGCCCTACTATTTATCTGGATATATAGCTGGAGGGGGTATAGTTGTGTATACCTTTCCCATAAGTATTTTGGCCTTTACTTGAGCTAGACGTGCGATCGGAAAAGCCCATCTGGTCAATCAGCTGGTCATGTCAAGATTTAGCACAGATATGATGTCCTGACGACATTTCTCAGTTGCCTCAGGCCGCAAGAGAGTCATGGGTATCCGTGCTGCAGCACAGCCTGATGATGACAAGATACTTGATATATGACTATCAAGATTATATAGATTTCTCTGTCTTGTTGCCGAGTGGTGTACATTGTTGGTAGATTATTGTGTATAGTTATTCACAAAGCTTAGCTTAAGTGTGCCACAGCCAGAAGTATGGGTTGCTCATTGAGTATCGAACTCACTAACTATTCAAGGATGTCTGCAAGAATGATCTCATGTGCTTTGGCATTGCCCCTCCCAGCTGGGAAAAATTTGTTTCGAGACCGCCCTCGGTGGCGCAGAATCTCCGTAGAGGGCTGTTCATTTCAGAAGTCACCCTGACACAACCCATGAAGCTAAGAGGTCTAGAAAGAAAGCAGCGGCAACAAAGCATCGGAACATCATCATCTCCAGGACAGCCTTCAAATGCAAAATCTGTGGTCGAGAACAGGTATACTATTATAAGAAGAAATAGAGTATTCACTACGGGTAAATATACGAAGAATAAGGTATTGATATGCGCAAGATATAAAGTATGTTATGTAACATAATTATTAAATTCCTAACACTTATGTACCATTAGTGTAGAAACCAAAATGGCTGTTATGAATTTTGCAGGCCGGCGGCCTTGAAGGATTGAATGACGGCTTGACCTCAGTCTGATCCTCCTTCTGGGGATACCGTGAGAATCGGTGGAGAAGACCCTCTTCCGGTTTAGATTAGAAAGGTTTAGTTCAGTATCGGCCAAACCACGAAGGTGGTAAGTCGTGTTAAGCGCACGGCCGACTCAATCTGCGCAGGTAGTCTGGTGGGGATTTCGGAATAGAATAGGATCTAAAGCAAATCGAAGTCTTGGGTTATTATCTAAAAACTACCAATGACATGGTTTCTGATAAAGAGATATCCCCAATGGAAGACCAGACACGAAGTCTCCAAGACGAAGTCCAGACGCTAGAAGAAGAACGTAAGATACCGACGTTTCAAAAGCATATTTCATTTAATGAATGACTCCTTGTTTTAAGGTGAAAGATTGGTCTTAAAAAGACACGAGTATATGTTAAGTTTTATTTAATACAGTACAAGGCCAAAATCTGTGTGAGACACTTAGCGAGAATCAAACTACACTTGTATATCTACTTACGAAATGCATGTGTTAACCATCACACTACGACAGACACCTTGCAATGATCCTATTTATTTAAAAATTATAGAAAATTGATTTTAACGCTGTATATATATTTTTTCCAATCCCTCCGCACGAGCAGGATGTGACACAAGGTCAATTTCTTAAGCGGAGTTCAACAGGTTTGAATTCAGAGTTTTCCTTCTCCTAGACCGGTAACAACGAAGTTTCATATGCTTGAAAATTGAAATAATTGCTTTTAATGTACTTGAGTTAAGCTAAATCTGTCACACGCAATGTTTAGGAGTTTGTTCTTCATACCAATCGCTTTCATCCAGGAAAATGAGAGTTTTATTTTGATCAGGTTTAAGATTAAACAATCTTTAAATAATGAAATCACGTCCTTCCAACTAGATTATTTCTATTTATTTCAATAAATTATAAAAGAAATGAGTTTCAGAGTTTATCTTATTTCTTGCTTTAAGAGGGTGTGCATTCTTTAGCTTCATCATTTCATGTATACATCCATATATATATTATATATATATATATCCCTCAGACGGTATGTGTGGCGCTCCACCTCAGATGCAAACCAATCTACTTGGTCTAGCGCTAGTGAAAAGGGGATAGACTCCCTCACTGATAGGCTGATACCGACTTTACCACATCGACGACTTTACTTATATACTATATATATATATTATAGAATATTTATAAAATGAAAATTCATTGAACTACACACACACACACACACACACACACACGCCCAGACACCACACACACACACACACACGTACTCATATAATATATAAATATATATATATATATATATATATAATAAGGATAGATGAATAATAGAAGTAGTAAAGAGTATGTACAACAGCTACGCAACAATTTAACTTACGAGTATTACACATGGACTAAAAATAGAAGCAGAATGTAGTTTCCATGGTTCTTCAATTCAAATCAATGCTCTAAAGAAATGGAAAAGATTTCATGGCATTTCCTTTACCATTCCTTCCTTCATCCAACCAAATATCGTCCCTTTCAAAAAATTAGAATGTTTTCACCTGTAATAACATGCTACGAAAGAAAGAAAAAAAATAACACAAAAGGGAAATATTTTGAAAAAAAAAAGGGAAAGATACATATTACATTCTAATGAAAGAATAAAGCACAATCGTTTTGATATAACAACAGGATCGGGTGTTTCATTATTGGCTAGAAAATTGCATCGCTTAAAAACATTTACTAGCGTAGTTACCCATTAATGATCATCTTGCCAAGAGTAGGTGTTACATAATCTATGCGGTTGCATAAGATTATTGTCAATCCCCTGTAATTCTAAAGGGATGGCCTTTTCATATCACGGGCGGGACTTTCCATGGAATAGTACAAATCCCGCGAAATACGTGAAGTCACGTGGGACCTGGTTAGGTCCTCAGTTTTTCAGTTGGACGTCAGGCAGTGAAGATGTACTGCCTTAACCTTAACTCACTCTGCATACGCGCGCATATGTTAGTCAGATATTTATTTACATGAAATGTATAGTTAAGGAAATAAAAGTTTAAGAAAAGTAACACGGTCTTGATTAATGAATGTCTTGGTAACGAGACTGATTAGAAGAAAATGAGTTGAGTGCGACCGGACCACTAAGACGATAGAAGAGACACTAGAAGAGACCTAAGAAGAACCTTAGATGTCAAGACGCCCAGAGAAATAGAAGAACAGAAGAAGATAGAAGTAAGAAGGTGTACAACATAGGAAATTACTGATACTCCTAAATATTGTGTTAGCAGAGAATTTGACAATCTTGGTCGCCTTTGTAATTTTCATAATATTTTTAATCATTTCATCGTGAAAGAAAAAAATAGTTTGCAAAAGTTTGACGCAACCGTTTGAAATTTATATTGTTTTACCTTAGTCATTAAACCATTTTTCAAGATGTCATTTCATATATAATTAGAGATATTCTGTGCATAATTCGCATCTATTAATAATGAGATTCGCTTCCGGTTTTTGTCTGTAACTAAAACTACGTCACTGCTTACGTCACAACTACCTAAAATCGTCATAACATAGAATAAATACACTCAAATTTGAGCATGCAATGTAGACAGTTTCTCCTCATTGTTTCTTTTTTAAGTTTAAAATAATACAACTGGTATTATCTCTCGATATATATTGGTTTTATTTTAATAATATTTAAAGGTATCAGAACTAAAGTTTCATTTCAATTTTTTTTTATTTTTTACTCCTTTAATAAATTTATTTTATCTTTTACTCCTTTAATAAATTGATGATTTACTTTACTTATGATACAAACTATCATATTAAATTTTCAACTCCCATCCCCTCAGGCAATATTTATTTTACGTCCCCAAGAGGTGTTTTTATTTTCTAGATATATATAATATACATAAAACAAAAAATTATACTAGATATTCATAAACTTTTCTTAAGTGACAATACAACCTTTTAAACATTACCATTTATTATTCTATGAGTAAATGGGGATTAACGTGCACATATTCTGTGGAGCTTGTTCACAATAAAGTAATGGCTATTATGATAGAAAATGGATTCGTCAATTCGAGTTCAAATCTTAGTTTTAAGCTGTTTGCATTTCACATAGCACCTGTAGACCCTTGAGAGTAAGCATCTAAACTATTCTCCCTCCTGCTATAAGCTGATAAGCATTAACTATTTTCTCCCTCTGCTAATCTAAATTGTAAGCAACTAACTGTTAACCTTTGCTTCTAGGGAAGAAAACTCTAATTCAAACCTGTTAACTCCGCTTAGAACATGACCTTAGATTGCTTACTCATTGAGAATTATAAAGTATTACGAGTCAGCAAGATTTTGTTGTGAAAACGGGTATGTAAGGACCATCACTATCTCAACACCCCCACAAGAGCAAGTGTGGCACAATCCAATTTAAGTGAAGAATTAATAACAAGGCTGTTAAGTCAATTTAACAGTAAGTCCAATCTCCGGNAAAAAAAGAGAGAGATAAATCCCTTCAACGTGGTTTGTAATTTTTAAGAATCCATTTTAGTTTCTGATTGTTTTCTAGATTGCATTGGTGGAATGCGTGTTCTATTAGAATGCATTTGAGGTGTGTAAAGGTTGTGTGATAGGCGTGTTAAAATGAAGTGCTATGTACTATGCAGGGACTTGAGATTTATAGTGGATTTGTGGTTATTAGTCTTAGTCTAAAGGGTGTTGAGTGTTTCTCCACATATCCGCTATTTCTGCATTGTGTGGCGGTATATATAATATATGATGTTAGCGCTATCGCATGTTAGGTGGTGGCGGAATGGATGGTTATGTTTGTGTTGGGTATTTTTTTATTTGGTTCCGTTATGTAATGTGGCTGCAAATTTGTATCTAAAGGCTTGTTGGCATCTTTTATTACCAATATATATATATATATATATATATATATATATATATATATATATAAATATATAATCAAAAATCTTTATTTTATATATATATATATATATATAATATATGTTGTGTGTGTGTGTGTGTTGTATGTTGTGTGGAACCTCTCCATCGTGAATGATAGATGAGGGTCAAGCAATGAAAGTGATTTTGTTCTCCCATGGTTGTGCAGGCTATCAAGAACACATTTTGTGTTTCCTCGAGTGTGATAACAGCCCAGCCATCGCTGCGAGCTATGGAAGCCACATGATAAATGAAATGTTCTAAAGTTCAGATGTTTTTTGTTTTTAAAAAGTTAGGCGGGAGCTGATCTTGATGCTCAGTCCTATTTTCTTTCAAAGCTCTTTAAGTCTATGCAAACATGTCTTAACGCCATTCTTTCTAGATTTTTCCCAAGCAAACCCATCCTGTTTTTTGAAAAAAGAGAATTTGTCTATCATCGATTTGTTTGAAATATGTTCTTCTTTTTCAAAAAACTGTTACAATAAAGAAGAATACATTAAACTGTCGCTGACCGAGAAAGCGTTGGCGGACGGCTTATATTGGAAACTTTCCGCAATAAACTTTTTTTGCAACATCAATGTTTTCGTTTTAAATTCATATTATTTTTCGTCTCCGCTATTGATAAGTCTGGAGTATAAACAAGCTCTGACGATGATTTTTATAAATCGAAATATTGTTCAATATTAGCTAAAGAAATATGAATATAAGAATCTTTTCACTTTAACAGCATATTGTGTTGTTTTTCATATCCTTTTATCTTATTACTTATATATATTATATATATATATATATATATATATTAAAAGCACTGAACACTAAGACGCTTTAGAAACTAAATACTGCTTTCGGAATAGACGAAGTGTCTCTTAGGATAGTCGGAGTGACATCTTTGAAAGACCGGAACTTGAAATATTTATGAAATAATACAAAGACATAAGAAGTTTCTCTCATGGTGTCTTGTGTTAGTGAGGAGGGAGAATATATCCAAACCATCAGACTGACAAAAAAAACAAAAAACGATGCTGGACATTACACGGCTGTAAACGCTTGATTGCGACGAACTTCCAACACCCTCGAGGTTTTACGATCCAATAAAAGTACACTAGTACCAACAACGTTAATTCCCCATATCGGAAAATGTAAAAACAAATGATGGGGATTAATGAATCAGGTTTGAACCGCTAAGTCGCACTCAGTTGACACGTTCTCTTTTTTTTTCTTTGTTAATCAAACACTAGGTCTGGTCTCCTGGATGGATAGAGTGATCCGTCTTTATCTCAAGAGTCCCAGAGAATTATTATTATTATTTTATTTATTTAATTAATTATTATTATTATTATTATTATTATTAATTATTATTTTCAGTTATTCGTGTATTAATTTCAAATTAATATTTTTAACAGAACTATACGATTATTGATACATAAATTTGTTTCCCCCTGATCATAACATCCTGTGTTTGTTATATTTAAAATAAATTTTCTTCTCATAAGTATATAAACAAACAATAATATAATAATATATAATAATCAGAAGAAGAAGAAGAAGAAGAAATGATTAAATGTTTATATTACACTCCAACACGAAATAATATACAATCACATGGGCCACCAACACAAATACGCTCTTTCATACGCACAATACGCACGTGGATACGGTTATTCATTACGGTCATAACGTCACGGTCTACCGCATTTCAATTATATTGAATATTGCGTATCGAATGTCAGTTCATTCTTACTGAAGATCACAATTTGAATAAAATGTAAAAAAAAAAAAGTAAAGTTGGCGGAGTGGCTCTTATTATTATCAGCCGAATACAGAAGGAGTCCTCTCCTCTTTTTCACTAATCGCCAGATCCAAGCTTTGCTACTTATGTGCAGAGCTGCGAGGCTGGTATCCAACACGGAACTTTGTGATTCCGAGGCCGATGCTCTAACCACTTGTTTTTTTTTTAAAATTTTTTATAGTTTTTTTTTTTTACTAATAAATTTACATCATATTTCTTCAATAATTTTTTTTTTGAAAGGTGTTTTCATTTTGTCAATTTCCACCTGCAAAAACTAATTTCTTTATTTTCTCACAGAATTTCAGGATCCCATTGCTGAGGCGACGGCACCGCTGGAGAAATTCTAAGCAAAGCTAAGAACTCGAAGTAAAACCAATCTAAGCATATATATAAATATATATATTTAACCAACCCGCTCTGCACGAGCAAGGATGCCTGACACAAGGTCAATTTCTTAAGCGGAGTTCAACAGGTTTGATTCAGAGCTTTCCTTCTCCTAAAGACGCGGTTGCCCTAACCAAGGTTAAAAGAAGCCCAGTCTGAACCTACTATTTTATCCATACCCGGAGGGAGAGTAGGATCATACCTTTCCCAAGGGTATGTAGCGCTAAGTGAAAATGCATTAAGCACGTCCAGGATTTGAACTCGGGGCGACGAATCCATTTCCCATGACTTTAACCATTACACCACGCGCTTTTCCATCTTACATCTTAGCCTACATGGTGTGGAAATTTACGAACACATTAGCGTGGCTCGGCCAGGTGATTGCGTGCATAGTGCAGTTAATAACGGTTATTATGAGCGTGTAACGTCATTAACGAGTAAAGTAAACGCGTTTGTTAAGAAAATCACAAAACGGCATTCATATGAAACTGTTTACGAAATGAAATGAAGGTGATTTATTCTTTTTCTTCTTCTAAAATAGGCCTGTCTGATGGCGCAAAAGACTGTCGTTGGACGCTAGCGGTGGCGCTGGTAAGTATTCATTCTGGTATATATATATATATAATATATATATATATATATATATATACGCTGGTATAAAAAAAAATACCCCGAAAGAAAAAAAAAAATTCGCGCTAATTGCGAACGAAGTTTATTCGAGTCTCAACCCGGCCAGGGTGCTGTTTACAGTATAAGCACACTATGAAAGGTGAAACCTCGAAAACACGTGTCTGTGGAATTACTTATTTATTATAAATTACTCCCCACATTGGTTTGAGTTCTCTGAATAGGATTTAATTGCAGATTCACCGTTCTGGCGTCTAGCTAAACGCCTCGCATTGTTTTACATATATTTGAGGATTCTAGTGAATTCATTTCCGGCTTAGAAATGTAGCGATTATAATATTCTCCCTATATTTGACAGCTGCCTCTGGCCGTAACGGTTAAAGTGTTGGCGAACGAAAGTTCATTCGGTTCAAACCCGGCCAGGGGTAGCTGTTAAAACGGTATAGCCACCTGATGAAAGGTGAAACCGTCGAAACACGTGTTTGTGGAATTACATTATATATATTATATATATAAATATAATATATGAGGATTTCCTCCCGCTCTTTGCATACAACATTTTATTCTTTACTCCTTTTTCGGACATACCGTTCTTGATCCCACCAACATGAGAAGTTATATAATATTATAATATATATATATATTATATATATATATATTATTCCTATCAAATTAAGAACCATTTTTCTAATGTAAAATTTGCCTCATATATATATATATATATATATATATATATTATATATATATATATATTATATATATTAAGTGGTTAGAGTCGTGGAAAAATTCGAGTTCATTCCTAGACAAGCTGTTGCATTTCAATAGCGCTAATACCCTTGGGAAAGGTATGAATCCATACATTCTTACTCCAAGCCATCGGTTTAAATAGTAGGACGACTGGGCCGCTTCAGCCTTGGGTAGGTAACCACCGTCTAAGGAGAGGGATAACTCTGAATTAAAATTCCTGAGGTCGGTCCGTTGATTGATTTGGTGGCACTCTTGAATGCAACCAATTCTTTCCTATCGACTGTTCCAAAAAGTGGTGGATGGTCCAACACAAGCCTTCACCACTAAATAAATCACTGTGTGGATGTTCATTGTATGAACACTGCATACGCCGATCGACGGGAGAGTCCATCATATATATATATAATATATATATATATATATTAAATTAAATTTAGGCTTTTTGTTTTGTTTTATTAAATAAGTCTTTTCGGTTTTATTTTGTTTTGATTTCGGTTTTGGGAAAATAATACCTTACATTAGATCCAAATGCTTAACATTATCTAAAATAATACCAAATTCCGCCCCATAAACCTTTTACTTTATATATAAAAACAAAACACAATAAATATTTAATCATTTAATCAATAGCAGACTTAAAATAATATAATTAAAAAATAATTATAATCGTAAAATAAAAAATATAAAAATTCCTTTTCTAAAAATAATAAAATTTCCGCCATAATAACTTTTTCACTTTTAATATATAAAAAACTAAAATACACACTTGTGCAAATTAATTGACAACAAACGTTTTATTTTCCTTTCTTTTCACAATTCTAGAGCCTAACTGGAGTGACGGGTGGTAATCGATTTTTTTTCCTTATTTTTGTAACAAATAATTGCACTTTACAAAAAAGCCTTGTTTGAACGCAATAGGGAAAACCCTATTAGGTAATGTTTTCCGTAATTTGTTTTTGTTATGAGGCGGAGTAATACGAGAAGTGACAAGAGTCTTGCTTAAATTCAACAACAATTGGTTGAGTTTCTCTGAATAGGGATTTAATTGCAGATTCACCGTTCTGGCGTCTAGCTAACCCTCGTTTAGTTTACAAATGTTTGAGAACTCTAGTGAATTCATTTCACTTAGAAATGTAGCGATTAAATATTCTCGCTATATTTGACAAGCTTGCCCTATGGCCTTACGGGGTTTTAAAAGGCTTGGCGACGAAAAGTTAATTAGTCTCAAATCCTGGCCAGGGGTAGCTGTTACGGTATAGCACAACTAAGAAAGGTGAACATTTTGAGTCATTTTTGTCTAGTTTTATTTTATTTTTATTTGTATTTTGTTTATTTAACCAACAGTGACGATGATAAGTCAAGGAAAGGAAAGTGGTAAATTGTAAGAGAAGACGATTTTAACTGGTCAGTGGTTGACCCCCAAAATAACATTCATTCTGTTTCTTTGAAGGATTTCTTCTTGTCAACTTGCTTATTTGATTGTCGTTCTTTTAAACCAACTCACAGCCGTAACCACCGATTATTAGGTATTCGGCAAATGAGGTTATTTGCCAAAACAGAAAAATTCTTGTTAAAAGAAAAAAAAAAAAAAAAAGAAAAAAGAAAAAAAATGAAAAAAAAATGATGTCCGTTGTAGCAAATAATGCAATTTTATTTTGCCTTATTAGTGTTTTGAAACAACCAAGAAAGCAAGAATCTATAACAGAGATTCTCAAACATTCTTTCCGATCAATGCGGCTGGTCAGGTCAAAGCCCTAGCACCTATAATGATTTTTGTAATATCAATCTATTTTTGGGGTGTATGAGAAATTTTTGGCTATTGGAAGAATATAGCATCATCCGTTATAAGCATTGATTTTTATCACGGCCCGATAAGTTTTCCTACGACAATTGGGCCTGCGATGGAATTTACTCCAAGGAAAAGTGTTAACCCGCCTGCACGAACACACCGGCAAAGCTTTAGCTAGTTATCACAGATGTTATAATAATAACAGAATTAATCGTTTTTTCATAATTAATTTGGCTCAAGGGTATATATATATATATTATATATATATATATATTATATATATATATATATATATAATACTGGTAGTGTGGATGGTCACTATTACAGCTTTTGCTGGAATGGTGTAAAATACCGCACACTAACAGATCAACGTATTATGTGTGTGACCAGTTACTACGCGTCCGCCAACACTTTATTGCAAGCCATAAACACTCCTCATACATTCAATTCACCTTCACATAAACATACACACAATCATTTTATCCAATCATAAACGCATCCCATGTCTATTGATTTTTTGAAATTTTTTGAAAATTTTTTTGCGATTTTCCTCACATTTGAAAACATCTCACCTGATGATGCATCGCATGAAACCCAATATGGTTGTGAAAGTTCCTCTTGTCACCCAATACAATAGATATGTAAAACCTATATATTTTATCTTATATATTATATATATATTATATTATAATATAAATTTGAAAATTTGCTTTTTTGGAGGCATTGTTAAGTAAAAGTATATTATTTTTTATATTTTTTGAAAGGCAATTAACAAAGATGCGTATATCGTGGTAAAATTCGATGATTATTTGAAATAATCATGAACAAGTAAATCCTCAGCAAATAAACGCGCGTGACGTGGAACACCGTAAACAGCAGTTTGCACTTTATTAGTCATCAGCGGTGTTACTATGATTATATATGTATACACCGCTGATGAGGTTTAAACAGCTGTACGGTGTTCCACGTTGGCGCCACGTTATTTGCCGAGTTTACTGTCAATGTTTATTTTCAATAATTATCGAATTTTGTACGAATATAACGCATTGTAAATTGCCTTCAAAAATATAACAATAATATATATATATATATATATATAATTTTGTGTTTTTTGGGTATATGTTTCCGTTTGTGGGAGGGTACATTATCAAGTTTGGGCATTAGGTGGTGAAGTAAATTAAAGAAATTGAAAAATAATATAGAAACTCGGTTTGTTTTAGAGAAAGAGTTTCGTTTATTTAGTAAATTTTCAGGATTGTGATACTCCCTTCTTCAGACTGGGGAAAGAAAAGTGACGCTGGTCTCTGCTGTTTCCTTAATACTGGGGTTGTAGTGTGGGGGTGGCTGCTGCTTGCGAATAGCGCTATATTTTGAAAAAAAATATTTATATGCTCTGAGAAGATCCTGTATTAGTGTTGAGGCCCCGATGTGAGTTTATAGCTTAATTATCCATTTTTATTTATGTTTGTTTTTCTTTGATCGAAACAGAAATAAAATGGATAATTAAGCTAAAAAACTCACATTGTATATATGTACCTCTTACCAACTTTATATATATCTAAATAACCTCTCGTAAGTATATAATATAATCTAAATAAAAATTTCCTAAAATATACCTAAATAAAACTTCTCGTAAAGTATATAAATATATATACTTAACGAAGAAGCATATGGAGAACCCTTCGACACAATATATATATATATATATATATAATTATATATATTATATATATTACGTACTTCTCCTCTGCCGCTTGGTACTTCTATCATCTATCTTCTTAATGGTCTCGTCTGGTCTTTTTTTTCTGGGTCCCGTGTCTGGTTGCTGGGAACCATTTCTTATCAGAAGCCTTGTGGTCGTTGTTAGCTTTTAAGTAATAAACAAGACTTCGATTTACTTTGGATGTTAGTTTTATTCATAGGAAACCCCAGGAACCAGAATGCGCGCGAAGAGTCACACTTGCTAGATTCAGTCCTAACTCTCAAACTGGACTAACTGCAAACTAACTACTGCAACTTCTGAGTTGCTTACTCCTTAAACCGCGGAAAGGGGCTTTCTATCACTTCCGATTCTCACGAATCATCCCAGAACGCAAAGGTGAGAGTGAAGGTCAAGCATTGTCACTCACTCATCAAGGGCCATCAGCTGTACTGAATCGCCATAAAGGATTTCCTATACTACCTTTAAAAGTAATAGGGATCCTTAATATATTATATAATATATATATATATATATAATATAATATATATAATGGTAATTTTCGAGATGAAAATAAGGAAAATAAAGTGCTCAAATTACAAAAAATGTAAGTGCTAATACAAATGTAAAAGTGCCTCAATTACAAATGTAAGATTAAATATAAAATGTCTAATACAAAAGGTTTTAGTAGGCATCTACCTAAGGTTTCAAGCTTTTTGCTTTCCGTTAGGATACCTTTAATTCTCTGGTGTGTCTGCAAAATCATTTTTTTCGGTTATGGTTTTTGTGAATGACTGCAAATTTAGTTGAGTTCATTGGACGCTGATAAATCCGAAAATATAAACCCAAAAAATAAATCCAAAAATATTAGTTATCTTCTAATTTAATTGTTTTATAAAAAACATTTTTTTTCGGGAAAAATATATAAACATAAACATATGTAAAGAAACTTTAAATTGCACATATCAAATTTCCTGATGTAAAAATTCCTGTAAAATTTTGTAAAATTTTTTGTAAACTTATATTTTAGGGTGGATGGTGAGGTTCACTTATTCATTGCGTTTAGAAAATATTTTTTTCTTGTGGGGCATGCCTTGAATATTTTCCGATTTTTGTTCAGGCGGTTGTCTGTTGGATGTTAGGACTCCAATATTTCTGATTTTACCTTATTCTCAACACAAACTTCTACCAGAACAACAACCTCTCTTGACGACATAGATGCTTGATGAAATCAAGTGATCCGTCAGGCAATGAGAATTATAAAGATAGCAACACTGTCATATACCTGACCAATTCGTGCATCGGACCAGCAAATGATCACATTACACATCACTTTTAAGGGCAATTGATTAATATATATATATATATATATATATATATATATATATATATATATAATATATATATATATATGAGGTGATTGCCACTTCCTTCACAAAAGGCCCATATCTACAGTAGTTTGGTTGTGAGCTACGCAGATGGCCCATGGGTACAGCTTTATTTTTATGCAGCCTGTCCACATAGAATCCCTTCCCTGGCTTCCTCTCGTATGCAACCGTACGTGAGTGAGAAAAGCACCCTCCCAAGAGAGACCCAGCCACACGCGTCACATATATGGTCAGGCTTAAATCTAGAAATGTGGTCCTGACACCCGTCCATGTGCCATTACGTAGATACCGGCTTCAGGATGGAAATTCTCAAAGCTCAAACCCCCTTACAGCTACCATAAACAAGTCTTCCTCCAAGCCAAACACGTCTTGGTCTCGCTATACCAGGGGAAAAAGGTGTGCGGTCGGCTGTTGGCAATTACCGGGGCATTAACCTTCTCGAGCAGTGTTGCATTTTGTCCACATTTGTTTGATTTTTCTTAATCTAATATCCCTCTTCATATAATATTATATAATATATAATATATATAATTATATAATATATGAGAAGATATTAGATTAAGAAATCAAGACAAATGTTGAGGAAATATATTGGAAAGGTGAATAACGAACACAAACAATCAATTCAATTAATATTTCCGCCTCTGTTGATTTCAGAAACTTTCATCAGATTAATTCTGGTGAAGTTTCTCTGAACTCAACAGAGACGAAATATCGCTGTTTACTTTCTTTCTTTCCTTTTCTCTTTCCTTCAACACTTTGCTTCCGTTCTTTTCTTTTCTTTCTTTCTTTCTTTCTTTCACAGAAATTACCATAACAGCTGATTGTTTGTTTGATTTGGTTTGGTTTGGTTTTGTTTTATGGCATATGTCAACCTCAGTGGGTCATATTAAATGCGATAAAAGTTTTGAAAATAAATCAAATTCTTAATGGATAATACAGTTTTTTTATAAGTACATTTTTCATTTACCCATAGATGGGACCACTAAACAGGTACTACCACTCCAGGTCAGAGTGGACCAAAGGGAGGCAATGGTGATGAAGGGTGCTCAATCATTTCCCCAAACCTCCAAGACATGGGACCGTCACCATCAAGATAGAGTTTTAACGTCAATTCCCCAGGACATGTTAGACCCGCAGCCAGCGCCTTCTATGCACCTATGATAAAAAGGGGTTGGGGCTTGCCATATAAGAAAGCAAATAGGGTTGGAAAATCATATAGGGCATAACAGCTGAATCCTAAAATTAAATTTGAGTTTATAGACCAGGTCGTTTCCAGTTTGAATATCTAAATATCAAAAAAAAGTCACACGTATTGTGTTAAATGCTCACTCTCTTTCTACCTCGCTCCATCCCCCTCCTTCTCTCTGTCAGTCGTAATCTCCTCTCTCTCTCTCTCTCTCTCTCATCTCTTTATATATATATATATTATAATATAATATATATATTAGAGAGAGAGAGAGAGATAAAAGGTGGCTTACCGTGATATGGCACGATCGTTGGAGGGTGCACAAAATCCAGAGGTAAGTCCGCGATAAAAACAATACAAAGTGTTCAATACAAAAGTAGAGCAAATTATTAAAGAAATGGATACAATAGAACCTAACTCGAGTTTCACCATAAAGGATCTGCAGGGTTAAATCCGCTGAATTAATCGATGTATCGATTAAATTGCAGCGATTACACGTGTGTTCATTGAATAAGATATTAACGTTATAAGGGAACGTAATATCTATTCAATGGCTACACGTGTAATTTTGTCTGCAATTAATCGATACCGTCGATTAATTCAGTGGAATTTAACCGCTGAAGATCCTTATGGTGAAACTCGAGTAGGTTTCTATTGTTGCCATTTCCTTTAATATATATATAATATATATATATAAATATATATATATATATATATTGTTTTCTTATATTTCGAGCTTCGTTTTCTTTTCTGTCACTAAAGCTGAATAAAATGAATACATACGCTTTTAACCCATGAAACAGAAGCTTACATTATTTTGGAGAGGAGAGCAGGTTGTTTCTTCCAACAATAATATTTAGATATAAAAGCATCACATTCATTGTGTTTAATCTCTCTCTCTCTCCTCATCTCTCTCTCTCTCTTAATAATAGCTTTTTTTCACCGTCTCTTTCTTTTTCTCTCTCTTTCTGCCTTTGTCTTTTTCTCTCTCTGTCTCTTCTCTCTCTGTCTCTGTCTTCCTATTTTTTTTCTACTTTCTTTCTTTCTTTCTGTCTGTCTCACTTTTTGCTTTCTTATCTTTCTGCTCTCTGCTCGTCTCTCTCTCTCTCTCTTTCTCTCTCTCTTAATATAGCTTTTTTTTATTCACCGTCTCTTTCCTTTCTTCTTCTTCTCTCTTTCTCTCTCTGTTCTCTGTCTCCTATTCTCTTTTTCTTCCTTTTTCTTCTTTCTATCTCTCTCTCACTTTTGCTCTCTCTCTCTCTCTTTCTTTTTTTCCCTTCTCCCTCGCTCTCTCCTTCTCTCCTCTCTCTCTCTCCTCTTGAATAGCCTTTTTTCACGGTCTCTTTCTTTCTTTCTCTTCTCTGTCTTTTTTTTTTCTCCTCTCCTCTCCTCCTCTCCGTCTTCTCTCTCTGTCTTCTTTCTTCCCTATATTTATCTTTTTTCTTCCTTTCTTTTCTCTCTTCTCTCTCTTCTCCTTCTCTTCTCTCTTCTCTCTCTTCTCTTGATATAGCTTTTTTTCACCGTTCTGTTCTTCTTCCTTCTCTCTTCTCTCCCTTCGTCTTTTCTTCTCTCTGTCTCTTTCTTCTCTCTGTCTCTTTCTCTCTCTGCTCTCTTACTCCCTATCTTCTTTTTCTTCTTTCTTCTTTCTATCTCTTCTCTCACTTTTTGCTCTACTCTCTCTCTCCTCTTCTCTCTCTCTCTCTTCTCTTCTCTCTCTCTCTCTCTCTCCTTATATTATTAGTTTTTTTTTTGTTCACCGGTCTCTTTCTTTGTTCTTCTCTTCGTCTCTCCTCCCTTTGTTCTTTCACTCATTCTGGTCTCTTTTCTCTCTGTCTCTTTCGCTCTCTGTCGTCTCTGTTTCCTATTATTTTCTGTACCTTGTCTTTCTTTCTATCTCTCTCTGGACTTTTTTGCTTTTCCTCTTACTCTCTTTTCTCGTCTCTCTCTTCTCTCTCTCTCTCTTCTCTCTCCTTTCTCTCTCTTGAATTAGCTTTTTTCTCACGCCGTCTCTTTCTTGTCTTCTCTCTCTCTCCCTTCGTCTTCTCCTCTCGTCTCTTTTCTCTCTGTCTCTTTCTCCCTGTTTCTTGGTTCTTCCTTCCTTTCATTCTAGCTCTCTCTCACTTTTGCTTTCCTTATTTTCTCTCTCTCTCTCTCTCTCTTTTTTACCGTCTCTTTTCTCTTCTTCTCTCTCTCACCCTTCGGGCTTTCTCTCTCATGTCTCTTTCGCCCTATTCTTTTTCTTCCTTTCTTTCTATCTCTCAGTTTTGCTTCCTTTCTTCTCTCTCTCTCTCCTTCCTCTCTCTCTTCTCCCCCCTCTCTCTCTCTTTAAAATATTATTATTTTTTTTTTTCTTTCTTTCTTTCACTTCGTTTTTCACACAACAGATGACTTGCCCATTCGCATTGCCATGGCAACAGAAGCTTCGAATCATTTCGAGTGTAACGCAGGTTGTTTCCCGCAATAAATATTTAAACAGAAAATGTAACGTTATTTTGTTTGTTTCAGGCTCGTCTTGTATTTCTTCACTTTCTCTCTCTTCTTCTCCCTCGCTTTTCTCTCTCTCTCTCTTCTCTCTCTCTCTTCCTTTTACTTTCCCTCACTCACTATATCATTCTCTCTCTCTCCCCCCCCCCTCTCTATCCCTTTACTCTCTCTCTCTCTTCTTCTTTCTTTCTATCTTCGATTTTACTTTCACAATCTTCACATTATTTCTGCACATTGTCTCTCTCTATCGAACAGGTTTGAAAAAACTGATCGATCTTCTCATTTCAGTCAGGAATATTTTCCCGCTACTATAAAAAAAACACCCACAAACAAACAAAGAAACAAACAAACAAACATACCCCCAAAACAAACAAACAAAACAAACAAACGACCCCCCAAACAAACAAAGAAACACCAAAAACTCAACAAAAAACAATTTTTATAAACTTATATAAGTACCTGTGTAGCGCCGGTTTAGCTCAGTTAGTAGAGCGGTCGGCTAGGAATCACAAGGTTCCTAGTTCGATACCGGCTCTCACCAACTCATCGTATGATTAGCACAGAGATATGTGCGGTAAAGTGAGGAGCTGATGGTAGGTGTGGCACTACACTCAGACGCAATAAAAAACAATCTCCTTTGTTCATAGCGCTTAGTGAAAAGGGGATAGACTTCCTCGCTGTCTGGCTCTCCGACTTTATGCCACTCAGAAGACTTTAATTACTTTTTACTTGTATATATTAGAACAGTGTATAGTTATCACTTATTAAGTTGGCGAGTTTTGCCAGTATTATTAGGAGAGTGCTCAATACCTTGATAGTGCTATTATATGATAATGATAAATGAATATTATATAGTTTTTACACACACACACACACCACACACACACAACTATATATATATATATATATATATATAAATTATAAAAAGTGGCCGGGACAGCCGTGAAGGGGACAAAGACTCCCGTTAACCTCACTACGCCGAGGAAAAGATTCAGCAAGCTGAGAGATAGTATTGGCGAAAGTTAGTAATGAGTTATCATTGATGAGGTAGCTTGTTCTGTGTAGATTCGTCATGGTTCTGTCTATCAAATCATCCATGATAAGTTCGGCTTCCATAAAACAAGACTGCGGACGATAATCTTTGATTCTACCTCGTAATATGAAAAATATTTAACAAAATTAAACATTAGATACTGCTTTGATCGTATTCAGAGGTCAAATGTCCAACCCCTCCTCTTCGTGACAGGGCGGTGTAAACGTGGCAGTATCAGTGCTATGCCCTCGGGAACTTAAATTCCTGGTAGGTCCAGCCAAGGCGCACAAGTCTGGTAACTAGTGATATTAGGACAACAGCCCGGCCAAAGGGGCTCTTGGAAAAATTTCAAAATTCCAAGAGGCGTCTGCTCCGGAAAAAAACTGGTGGTTTGCTTTTTGTCCTCTCGTTCTCTGCGTCTGCTGTATAATTGGACGATATGACCTTTAGGCACCCCTTTTGTGATCTCGTTTCATAAATACATTTTTTTCATTTACACCGTCAAAATCTGGTTGTTTGTTAGGGGTTAGGGTTAGTGGTTAGTTTTATAATTAAAAAAAACCTCTAAAAATCATGTTTGCAAACAACCGGTGTAAATGAAAAAAAATGTTCTTATGAAACGAGATCGCAAAAGGGTATATGGTTCGAATAATTTGCAGCAAACAAGTGTTATATAGTTATTTACTAAGCTTGGCTTAGATGCGGGAAAAGGCTAGAGTATAGGGCGCCTAATGAGAATCGAACTCACTATCAGTGGTCAGCAAATCTAGCTTGCTAACCATTACACTACGTAAGGTGCCCAAACAAATGTTATATAGCCGTCCAGTCTGGCTATATATATAGTATTTACCGCGTACCCCACTTGTACGGGTCAGGCACAAAGTCCCTATTAACGTGGGACCACCCACAAGCCGAAGCTCATGGAGTGGCAGGTGAAAAATTGCGTCGATCCCGTCGGCATTCCCCCTCAAGGGGGGCGCCTCAGGCACTGGGCAATAAACCCAGCCCTGCCCCTTTAAATCGAGGGGGCAGGTGTTGCCTGGGGGGATGGCCCCCTGGGATCGACGCTATTAACTCGTAAAGATCCAGGGCCGAAGCCACTGGACCCCCGGCGTTGGCCAGGTCTGGCTATATATATGGAGAGAGTTTTTATGAGGAGATATGATATGAGATATGAAAAAGCATCCGTGGATATGGTTCTTCATCCAAATATTTCTACTTACTTGAGTTACTGGTGGGTACATTACTTCTATAATCTGTTTCTTGTGTAGCTGGGACATTCCTTCTAACTGGTCTGGTTCTGTAGTCTGTAGCAAGGCAATTCTTCTAACTTCTGTTTAGTCTTTTGTTCTTCTGTTTTTTCTACTGATGTATGTTTCTCAAGAAACTGGTTCGCCATTAGTTCACAAAGAGACAACCAAGGCTTATATTCTGTAATCACATTTTTATTCAGAACCAGAAATTTCTCAACTGCGACAGACTGAAGTAGAGCCGATTTTTACCTTAGGAAGTCACTCACTTAACTGACTAAGATAACTAAGCTCTATGTTTTGTTTCCCACAGACGGTGTAACCGGAAAGAAGGTCACCGAAAAGTTATTTCATGTCAATCATCTAACCCTACATATTTTGAATTTCAACGACTTTTAATTAAAAATCTAACTCTTCACTAACCGTCCAAAAAACAACAGTTTATCAGTATACAACACAAGAGTGTTTGCATGCAGGGTTTTGGAGACTGTTTGCATACTTCCTATCCGGGGATTAAAATAAAATTAAAATTAACAAATAATAAAAAAATAACAAATTCTCATAAGCCTCACTAGAAGAATCCTCCACGCATATGCGGGAAAAAGGACCCACTTCCGACCCCAAAGAGGATCTCTCGGCCATTAGGACTCTGGCCTTAATTCAGACAAGACACTGCTACTGGTCAGGGAGAAATTCCCTTGCACGTGGTGGCTATGACCCGCGAATAAAGCCTACATCATAAAATGTCTTCCTTTTCAGTACGATAACCAAATAAGATGGGGTTAAAACCCTAATAACACACACCAACAATAACCAGCCGCCTTTTTAACCTAAAAGATTAAACTACTTACCAACCAATATCTATTCCCATAATACACGTCTTTTCCTTTCAATTTCCATTCAATGGATGGAGCCGGCTCAATCTACTTTGGTTAAATGCTGTCAGAATACAAGAAGACGATTTAAGGGCCGTGTGTTACGTGGAGCCATGAGAGTAACCTCATATGTAAATTAGCATGGACAGTTTTTTTAGCAAGAATTTTGAGTTAGATGAGAATGGAAAAGTTTAAATGATTATTCAGCACAAAACATATAGCATGGTTTCATTGAACGAACGAATGAGACGTGGCCAAGTGGGAAGGAGGAGGAATGGAAGATCAGAGAGTGAATTGAGTCTGGAAGAAGATGCTGAGAAAGCAACACATGAATTTCTTGCTCTCGACGGTTGTGATTTTGGGGGAAATAAAATTCCCATGAGAAAAAAGAAGTGGCCTTGTGTTATACTAAAAACTCTAAATGGCACAAGGCAAAATATCCCTCAGTCCGCCAAGCTGGTGTCCAGACTCCAGACATCATAGACCTGCCAGTCAACTGAACAGCAATCCAACAACCAGGATTTCCCAATGTAAGACTGGACGAGAGAGATAAGTATACAAATATTTTTACTATCAACATATCATCACTCCATTCGAAGAAAGAGCTGTAAAGTAACAAACCTGACACGTCATCTCTCCCATTCCGACAACGAGAGCGTGGAGTGACACGTTGAATCTAGGCAGAAGTGACGGCCCTTGTTTCATTCAATCGTCTAATTTTTTATGGATATTATGCTGGTATAATATAAACCAAAGGGGAAATCTTCTTTTATCAATATTTGATGGACTGAAACAAAAGCCCGAAACCAACTTAATAATTCCGGTATGGTCCCGGAAATCAGCGTAAAAATATCTGTGCGCTGAAGACAAAGCTTCCATCAACGATATTTGCCCGATGCAAGATCCGTGCAATTCCAGAAATTGGAAGAAAATTCCATTTACGAAAGAGGAAAATTTCCCCGATAATCATTTGACAGGCTTATAGCGAAATGGTGACCCGATTTTTATTTCATGGCAAACCTTCTTTCATTCTGCATTCATAAAAGGTTGGAAAACAAACTGTGTAATTAACTGATGGAAAGGCAAAGTTTGGAAATTTACTTAATTATTATTATTATTATTATATTATTATTATTATCATTATATATATTATTATTATTATTATTATATTATTATTATTTTCTTTTTATTCACAAGGTCTGTTGGGGGAATAAAAGAAGAAATAGATTAAGGGGAAAGTGAGAAAGAGAAAGAGAGATAATCGATTGATAGAGAGGAGAAGAGAGAGAGGAGATAGAGAGAAGAGAGAGAGAGAGAGAGAGAGAGAGAGAGAGAGAGAGGAAGAGAGAGAGAGAGAGGGTGGGGGTAGAAAGAAATAGGGAGAATAATAGGGGAGAAAGAGAGAGAGAAATAAAGCGCAGAGAGAGAAAGAGAGAGGAGAGAAGGGAGGAGAGAGAGAGAAAGAATGAGATGAAAAAGACAGATAAAAAGAGAGCAAGAAAGAAAGTGAGATTAGAGAGATTGAGAGAGAGAGAAGAAGAGGAGAGAAGAGGAGAGAGAGAGAGAGAGGAGAGAGAGGTGGGTAGAAAGATAGGGAGAAAAATAGAGGGGAGAAAGAGAGAGAAAATAAAGCGCCGCGCGCGCGAGAGAGAGAGAGAGAGAGTTGGGGAAGAGAGAAATAATGAGATGAAAAAGAAAGAGATATACAGAGAGCAATAAAGTGAGATGGAGAGAAAGGAAGGAAAAAGAGTGAAAAAATAGAGAGAGGGGGATTGGAGAGATCGAAGAAGGAAGTGAGAAGAAGAGAGAGAAAAGAGAGAGAGAGAAAAAAGGCGAGAGAGAAAGAAAGAGAAAAAAAGAGAGAGTTAGAAAGGGAGAAAGAAAGAAGAGAAAGAGAGAAAGAAGATGAGAGAGAGCGAGCGGAGAGAGAGAGAGAAAAGAGAGAGGAGAAAAGAAAAAAGAAAGACAAGAGTGATTAAAATAGAGAGAGGGAAAGAGAGATCGAAGGAAAAGAGAGAAGAGGAAGAGGAAGAGAGAGAAAAAAAGGCGAGAGAAAGAAAAGAGAAAAAAAAAGAGAGGAGAGGTAGAAAGGGAGGAAAGAAAGAGAATGAGCGAGAAAGAGGAGAGAGAAGAGAGAGAGAGAGAGAGAAGAGAGAGAGATAGAGAAAAAGGAAAGAAAGGAGGAGAAAAGAGAAAAAAGGAAGAAAAAGAAGAGTGAAGAAAGTGAAAAATAGAGAGAGGGGGGAGAGGAAAAAGAGAGATCGAAGGGGAGTGAGAGAAGAAGAGAGGAACGAGGAGAAGGAAGGAGAGAGAAAAAAGAAAAAAAAGCGAGACAAAGAAAGAGAGAAGAAAAAAGAGGAGAGAGTTTAAGAAAGGAGAAAGAGGAAAAAGAAAAAAGAGAATGAGAGAGAGGAGAGAGAGAGAGAGAGGAGAGGAGAGAGAGAGAGAGAGAGAGAGAGAGAGAAGAAAAGAAAAGAGTGAAAAAATAAGAGAGAGGGGGGGGAAAGAGAGATTGAAGGAAGAGAGAGGAAAGAGGAAGAGAGGAGAGAAAAAAAAAAAAGGCGGAGGAGAGAAAAAGAGAAGAGAAGAAAAAGAGAGAAGATTTGAGAAAGAAAGGAGAAGAAGGAAAGAAAAGAGAAAGAGAATGAGAGAAAGAAGAGAGGAGAGAGAGAGAGAGAGAGAGAGAGAGAGAGAGAGAAGAGAGAAAAGAAAGAAAAGAAGTGAAAAAATAGAAGAGAGAGGGGGGATTGAGAGATCGAAGGAAAGAGAGAGAGAAAGAGAATAAAAAAGCGAGAGGAAAAAACGCGAGAAGAGCAAGAAAGAGAAAAAGAGAGGGCAGAGAAGGGGAGAAAGAGAAAAGAGGAGAAAGGAGAGGGATAAAGAGAAAGAAAGAAGAAAAGAGAGAAGAGAGAGAAGAGAGAAGAGAGAGAGAGAGAGAGAAAAAAGAAAGAAAAGAGTGAAAAATAGAGAGAGGGGGAGAAGAAGAGAGATGAAGAAAGAGAAGAAGAAGAAAGAAGGAAGAGAGAGAAAAAAGGCGAGAGAAAGAAAGAGAAAAAGAGAGAGATAGAAAGGGGAGAAAGAAAAGAGAATGAGAGAAAGAGAAAGAGAGAGAGAGAGAGAGAGAGAGAGAAGAAAGAAAAAGAGTGAAAAATAGAGAGAGGGGGATTGAGAGATCGAAGGAAGTGAGAGAGAGAAAGAGGAAGAGAGAGAAAAAAAGCGAGAGAAAGACAGAAAAAGAGAGAGATAGAAAGGGAGAAAGAAAGAGAATGATAGAAAGAGAGAGAGAGAGAGAGAGAGAGAGAGAGAGAGAGAGAAAAGAAAGAAAAGAGAGTGAAAAATAGAGAGAGGGGGAAAGAGAGATCGAAGGAAGTGAGAGAAAGAGGAAGAGAGAGAAAAAAAGGCGGAGAGAAAGAAAGAAAGAAAAAGAGAGAGATAGAAAGGGAGAAAGAAGAGAATGAGAGAGAGAGAGAGAGAGAGAGAGAGAGAGAGAGAGAGAAGAAGAAAGAAAAGAGTGAAAAATAGAGAGAGGGGGGAAAGAGAGATCGAAGGAAAGAGAGAGAAAGAGAAGAGAGAAAAAAAGGCGAGAGAAAGAAAGAGAAAAAGGAGAGAAAGGGAGAGAAAGAGAATGAGAGAAAAGAGAGAGAGAGAGAGAAGAGAGAGAGAGAGAGAGAGAGAGAAAAGAAAGAGTGAAAAATAGAGAGAGGGAAAGAGAGATCGAAGGACAAGAGAGAAAGAGGAAGAGAGAAAAAAAGGCGAGACAAAGAAAGAGAAAAAGAGATAGATAGAAAGGGAGAAAGAAAGAGAGCGATAGAAAGAGAGAGAGAGAGAGAGAGAGAGAGAGAGAGAGAGAGAGAGAGAGAGAGAAAGAATAGAGAAAGAAAGAGAGAGTGTGTGTTAGTGTGTGTGTGTGTGTGTGTGTGTGTGAGAGAGAGAGAGAGAGAGAGAGAGAGAGAGAGAGGGGCGAGAGGGGGGCGAGAGGAAAAGTCAGCTAGCATAGTTCACAAACCATTACATCATACCAAAACCTCTAAGCTGAGTTTCGTTTGACACAAGGCCAGAAATACAGAGCACGCAGTGAGATTAGATCATCGCACACAATAGTTTACCCGCCTAACTCATTAACCATTACACATCTAAAAGGCACCCGGTTCGGCTTCGTAAATAAAGGAAACCTGCGTTATTTAATCGTTTGCTGTACCACAATAGCAATCTAAGGCAGTTAGCCACAATCCCCAACCTAAACACTATACAGATACCTCAAAGCTCGGCTTCGTTTGACACAAGGCTAGAAATATAGAGCACCAAGTGAAATTAGAAATTATTATTAGACGATGCCTGTGTTATTGAATCGTTTACTGTATCGCGATAGCAGATCTAAAGCAACTAGCCACGTTCTTCAGCCATTGAATCTCGTGGTTCTAGGGAGACCATATATAACATGGCGATATGTGTCGCATAGGCCAACTCAAGTTATAGTAGTAGTCGTCGTTAGTAGAGAAACAATACACGCAGGTTGTATAGTCACAAAGAGCTTTAATTATTATTTCCAGGCTCGTGGGCTCTTCCTCAGAGAGAAGAAAAGACAGAGAGAAAGATAGGGAGTATCGTCGAATTATTCTATCCCCTAACATAGTATCATGTTGTGTGCCGCTGTCCCACAACTACACGAGGGACCAGGAGCATGTCTGACTCCTACTACGGCCGAAAGGAAAAGAGGCAGATTTTCTTTTCCCCTGTTTCTCGCCCCGGCGTCACATCCGGTTCCGGTCTAAACCCGGAACTTCCGTTTTTATTTGTTAATTCTATTTCCGGGGTCATTCTTAGGTCAAATTACTGGCACCCCGCTTAGTGTTTACTCTTTCAAATTTTAACCTTTGTTTGTTCTTATTTCTTTTCCTCTCTTTCTCCTAGAAATCCCCAAATTTTCCGTAGACCATAATAATTAAGCTACACATTCAGACCCAACAGTTTTACCGTGTAGACTACTACTAGACTAGCTTCGACTGCTGGACAAGTAAGATATAATTGAATCGTGTGGTCCCAGGGGGTCGTCCCCCAGGCAACTCCCGTCCCCTGATCTAAAAGTGTCAAGGCCGGGTTTATTGACCGATGCCTGAGGCGCCACAAAATAAGGAATGCTGAAGGGATTCAAACTGATATGATTGACTGATATATATATATATATATATATATATATATATATATATATATATCAGTCAATCATGCAGATTCACCGTTCTGGCGTCTAGCTAACCCTCGCATTGTTTACATATGTTTGAGGACTCTAGTGAATTCATTACCTCTTAGAAATGTAGCGATTAAATATTCTCCTATATTTGACAGCTGCCTCTGGTCGTATGGGTTAAAGGGCTTGGCGAACGAAAGTTCATTCGGGTCTCAAACCCGGCCAGGGGTAGCTGTTACGGTATAGCCACACTGATGAAAGGTGAAACCTTGAAACATGTGTCTGTGGATTACTTATTATATATATATATATATATATATATGAGTATGAAAAGGTGGAATGAAAACATCACACAATGCTGTTAAAGAGAAAACAATTTATAATATAATCATAGCTGATACTGATCAATATTTCGATTTTACAAAAATCATCATCAGAGCTCATTCACTCCGTGGTGTTTGGGTCGGAGAAGAATGTCAAATCAGTTCACAAACAAAACAAAAAACTTAATTCTGCAAAAGAGAACGAAAGTTGTTACATTATTCACCAATGTGGGGATTCGCGCCATATATATGTCGGTCATGTCGATATGTATACGTTTTTTGTCGGTAAACTATCCAAATGTAGCGGGTTTTTGAGATGTTGGCCAACAAGACGAATAAACTTACTCGGAAGGGGATGGGTATTAAAAATGTGACGGTTGGAATTCAAAAGATTTTTAGAAAAGGAATTTTTATGATTAATTATTTGTTTATTTTTTTATTTTTTATTTTTAT
>CM042161.1:20000-52500 GCA_023376005.1 Doryteuthis pealeii | reverse complement strand
TGTATTTCCTGATTCTAACTCTTGTTAATTCTACATTCGCGGCGTAAATCAGCAGACTATTTCTCTCCATTTATTATTTCTGTTTCTTTTTTTCGCTCTTTCTCTTTTCATTTTCCTTATTCCATCTTTCATTCGATTCCATTGAAACAGACGATACGCGTCTGATTAGAGTTATCTCTCTGACTCCCACTTTCGCCCATCTCTTCATTTCTTTTTTTCCTTTCTATCTATCTTTCTTTTTCTTTTTCTTATATTTTCTCTCTCTTTTTTCTTTCTGTTTTGATCAAATCCTGGAAGCAACAGCCATCAAAACAACAGTTGTACAAACAAATTCTACGAACGAAGCATAAAAAAAATCAGACATCAGAAGATGATTATTTCTTATATTTTTTATCAAAGATGATTATTTATTTATCTATTTATTTCTTGTTTTTTCTTTCTTTCTTTCTTTCTTTCCTTTCTTCCTTTCTTGTTTGTCACTTCTTTCTTTTTTGTGTTTTTTCTTCTTTCTTTCTTTCTTTCTTGTTTGTTTGTCACTTCTTTTTTCATGTTTTTCCTTCTTTCTTTCTTTCTTCTCTCCCTTTCTTCCTTTCTTGTTTGTTTGTCACTTCTTTCTTTTTTTCGAGTTTTTCTTCTTTCTTTCTTTCTTTTTTTTCTCTCCTTTCTTCCTTTTGTTTGTCAGTTCTTCTTTTTTTCGTGTTCTTTCTTTCTTTCTTTCTTTCTTTCTTCTTTCTTTATTTGTTGTCACTTCTTTCTTTTTTTCGTGTTTTCCTCTTTCTTTTCTTCTTTCTTCTCTCCTTTCTTCCTTCTTGTTTTTGAAATTTCTTTCTTTTTTCTTTCCTCTTTCTTTCTTTCTTTTCTTTCTCTCCTTTCCTTTCTTGTTTTGTTTGAAATTTCTTTCTTTTTTTTCTGTGTTTTTCTTTTCTTTCTTTCTTTCTTTCTTTCTTTCTCTCCTTTCTTCCTTTCTTGTTTGTTTGTAATTTTCTTTCTTTTTCGGTTTTCCTTCTTTTCTTTCTTTCTTTCTTTTTTTCTTCCTTTCTTCCTTTCTTGTTTGTCACTTTTTCTTTTTTTTCGTGTTTTTCCTCTTTCTTTCTTTCTTTTTCCTTCTTTCTTTCTCTCCTTTCTTCCTTTCTTGTTTGTTTGTTAGTCACTTCTTCTTTTTCGTGTTTTTTTTCTTTCTTTCTTTCTTCTTCTTTTTCTCCTTTCTTCCTTTCTTGTTGTCTGTCTCTTCTTTCTTTTTTTCCGTTTTGTTTTCTTCTCTCTTTCATCTTGTTTTTTTTCCTTTTCTTTCTTTCTTCTTTATTCTTCTTTCATTCCATTCTGTTTTTACTTTCTTGCTTTTTTTCTTTCTTTCTGTTCTTTTTTTCTTCTTTCCGTCTTTCTTTCTTGGTTGTTGTTTTCCTTTATTTTTTCTTGTTTTCTCCTTTTCTTTCTTTCTTTCATTTTTGTCTTTCTTGCTTCTTCTTCTATCTTCTTTCTTGTTTTTTCTTCTTTTTTCTTTCTTCTTTTTTCTTTTCTTTCTCTTTCTTTCTTTCCTTTTGTCATAACTCCCCTCTGTTTATTTGTTTGTTATATTTTCTCTTATTTATATTTTATTTATATATTTATGTTATATTTTCACTGAGTCTTTAAATTAAATATAAGTGCATATTGTTATCATTAAGTAATTGGTTGTCTTTTTTTAATAAAAAATACCTTTGTGAATTGAAATCACCTTGCTAAAGAAATTGCCAATTGAGATGAAAAGATTGATGGACTAAAAGATTTTTTTTAAAGAGAGAGAAAAAAAAAAAGAGAAATAACTTAAAGAGATTCTGAATTCTACGAGAAATGTCTGAGTAATTGTAAAATTAAGTGTTTAATATTCAACTGGAAATTTAGGTCACTGCAGACATTAAGGAATTATATTTTCTTTGTGAGAATTTATTACAGAATTTATCATGAGTTGTTCTAAAAACAGGTTGCATTTTTTATTTTCTTCCTATATATCATTAAAATTCCCATAATGTTTGTATATTAATATATTATTTATATATATATATATATATAATATATAATACATAAATTAAGAGAGTTTTTGTGATATATAGATAGAAAATAAAAATGCAACATATATGTATATAATATATATATATTTAATATATATATATATATATGAAGTAATCAAACTGTGTTTTGAAAATGGCGAAGGCTGACAATTTGTGGAGATTATGTGCTTAATAAAGTCATACCTAATTGTTAATTAATTAAAAATGAATTAGGCGTTGCATATCGGTTAAATGTAAAGCGTAAACAAATCGAAAAAGTCATATCTGATGTACATTTCAGCCCATTAGCCTCATCAGCAGAGTTATAGAAGGGTTAGTGCTTTTGTGCGTGATGAACTCTACCTGTCAGAGGCTGACAGCGCGGACACTCTAACCACTACAATAGCTGGCTTCCTCGGAATTTCTCATTCATTTTAAACTGGTATGGTGGTGATCTTTTCAAGCTTTCTGGCTAACTTTTTTATATTTGGATGTAATTCGTGGATTAGTCCACCGAAATTCATATCCTGAGTACTTTTTTATGTTTGGCACTATCATACTTGAAGAAGCGGTAGTAATCCAACGTACAGTGTTATTAGAAGAGTGCTCAATATCTGTGATAGAGCATTAATAGATAAATAAATAAAGTTTTAGTTTATATAGATTTACATTGGAATAATTTTGCTACCATTAATTTCTTGCTGTGTAGCAGTCATCAGACAAGGAAAGTGTTTTGAAAATGCTGCAAATGATATCATATGCATCATTTTCAAAAAGAACTTTCGTTGCCTGATGATTGCTACATAGCAAGAAACCTATGGTAGCAAAATATTTCCAATGTAGATAAATATAAACTAAAACAGCTCTCTCTCTCTCTCTCTCTCTCCCTTTATCTCTCACAAACACACATACAACACACACACACTCTCTCTCCCTCTCTCTCTCACACACACACACTCTCTCACCCACCCACCCACACACCCACACACACTCTTTCTCTCCCCTCTCGCCACACCACCACACACACACTCTCTCTCTTCTCCATACACACACACACTTCTCTCTCTCTCTTCCCTCCCTCCCCTCTCTCACACACACTCCTCTCACCCCTTCTCTCTCTCTCTCACATCCTCTCTTTCTCACACAGACACACACACTCTCTCTCCCCTCTATCTCACACAACACACACACACACTCTCTCTCTCTCTCTCTCTCTCCATCTCTTCTTCATACAGAACACACACATACACACACACTCCTCTTCCGTCTCTCTCTCACACAGACACACACATCCAACACACACACACACACCACTCTCTCTCTCTCACACCCCCACACTCTCTCTCACTCTCTCATACACACACACTCTCTCTCACCTCTCTCTCTCTCTCTCGCACACCCCACTCTCCCCTCTCTCCCCCCCTCTCTCTCTCTCTTGTTTGCCAGTCGATTTGTATATTGTTAAATTGAATGAAATAAAAACTTGTTCTCTTTTTTCTATTCAACTATTGTCTTTCTTCTTTTCCCTCTTCGTTTCCATTCTTCAGGAGCTATAATTTTACAAACGTACAATTATGACGCATATTTAGGGCCGGCTTGGCTTCTGTCTGTATATTACTATATATATACTACTATATATATATATATATATATATATATATATATATATATATATATATGTGTGTGTGTGTGTGTGTGTGTGTGGTTGAGAATAGAAGAAAAATGCGGATATAACAACACAACTAAATTCAATTGATATTTCGCCTCATTATTGGCTGAAGCTTTTTCAAAATTTATTGACTTACGTGCTTGTACATTCTGCTTTTATAGTGAAAAGGTAAATGGGAGAGAAAGGGGGGTTTGATGTGTAGTATACATGAATGAGAAGGAAGAAGGGGTAGGCTTAGTATGTGGGGAATGGTATTCTCATTCCTCTATATTACACACCAACTCCCCTTTCTCTCTCCCCTTACCCATTTACCTTTTCACTATAAAAGCAGAATATACAAGTACTTAAGTCAATACATTTTGAAAAAAGCTTTAACCAATAATGAGGCGAAATATCAATTGAATTTAGTTGTGTTGTTATATCCACATTTTCCTCTATTCTCAACCACATTTTGTCGGATTTATTCAATCCATCACTTCTCATATAATATATATATATGTATGTGTGTGTGTGTGTGTGTGTGTGTGTGTGAATAACGAGGTTAGTTTATATGGGATTATTCTAATCTGGGCCTTTATTAACAACTGAATGTTAAAATTGGTAAAGTCAACGTTGAGAGCTCAATATACAATACTTCAGGAATTATGTATAGAATAATATATTTAGCAAAGAAAAAGGCTTAAATACCGGTCATATTAGTAGTTATGAATTTATTCCCACCAACACACACATACACACACACACACACACACACACACACATATATATATATATATATATATATACTATAATAAAATAAATATATAAAGGTTTTGTATATCTATTTATTTGGTGACAAAGGAACATTTACGACCATTTTGGTTTCATGCATCCACAATCATCAGGTGAACATGTTACAAATGCAAGGAAAATCGAAAAATTGCAAAAAATTTCAGAAAATTCAATAGACATAGGATGTGTGTGACTGGATGAAATGTTATGCGTACGTATGTGGTGGTGTTTTCAATGTATGTGAGTGTTTATGAACAGTATAAAGGTTATGTATACGTGATGACTGATCTCACACATAATACATTGTTTTATGAATGTGTAACGTTTGATCAATGCGGACGTGTGAGCGTTTGTATTCAGGTGCATATGTGTGCATGGGTGTGTGCATTTTTAGGTATGAGCGGATGTCAGCATGTGGCGTGTGTCGATTTGGTGGTGGGGTAAAAATAGATACTGTCGCGGGGCGATTCATTGAAGAAGGTTGAATAACTTTAATTTTAATTTTATTTTAATATATATATATATATATATATATATATATATATATATATATATATATGGTAAAGTCGTCGGGATAACCTAAAGGCGGTATCAGCCAGACACCGAATGAATCTATGCCCTTTTTACTACCGCTAGACTGAGTACATTGTTTTGGCGTCTGAGATGAAGCACCACATCGACCATTAGCTCCTCACTTTACCGCATAAATCCATGTGCTATTCATACGCTGTTAGCGAGGGCCGATATCGAACCCGAAACCTCGTGGTTCCTAGTCGGACGCTCTACCCACTGTGCGGCTTCACAGACACCGATTTTTATTGAAATGCTCCCGAAAGGATGCGGATTCTTTTATATATTTGACATTTTTGAAAATTTTGAAAAAAACAAACTCTTGACCACTCCCTTCCTTATTCCATCGGTGGGGGGGGGGTATCTAGGAGCGAATCGAGCAGGTGGTCAAAGGAGATGTGCCATAACTTTTTCGAATCCGCAAACCTCATTAAGGTCTAACTCAAAGGTCCTGCCCACTTGTTTAATGAATTACCCATTGCTTTTGGCACCATATTATTATTTTTTGCGTGGGAAAGAGGGGCTTATCAGAAAGGGTTTTTTTTATGACTCACCTATTGCTTTTGACGGCATATTCGGATCATATGACCTTTAGGCACCCCTTTTTGATCTCGGTTAAGAAAAGACATGTTCTTCATTTACACCGTCAATATCCGATTGTTTGAACAGACGATTTTTAGATTTAAAAAAAATTATAAAACTAACCCCTAACCCTAACACCTAACGATAACCCAACCCTAACCCCAACCCCTAACCCTAACCCCTAACAAACAACTGGATATTGACGGTGTAAATGAAAAACATGTCCTTTCTTAATCGAGAACAAAAAGGGGTGCCTAATGGTAATATGGTCCGCATATTCTTTCTGTGGAGAAAAGGGGTGTTAATATTAACCAATTTTTTTTGCATGACTTAACTACTGCTTTTGATAACATATTCTTTTTCCGGGAAGAAACGAGGGTTTCTCCAGTCACTGAATTAGTCTCCTGACTTAACTACTACTTTTGATCACATATTCTTTTCATTAGTATTATCTGTGTTATTCGGACTACAACGTTTCGGTCAATATGCCCTCCGGCCTTCATCGGGTATTTCTTGTCGGACTCGGGAACCTTCTCGGACTTGGGAACCTTCTTTTCGAACTCGGTAACTTTCTTGTCGTAATCGGGAGCAATCACGGAACTTTGAACCTAACCCTTTATTTAATCCACGGGGGTATCCTGTTCTAATTCCGCTAACCATAGCTGGGGTAGGAGCTGTCTTTATTATTTTTCTATGTTACTGCCTCTACTCAGGATTGAACCCAGAATCCAGAGATAACAGCCACTTAGAACTGTCTTAACCTAACTACCTTATCCACCAGGCCATGTGTCCAAGACTGGAGGGCATATCGACCGAAACGTTGTACAAATAACAATGAAGATGAGGACAATAGTCCGAATAACACAGATAATACTAATCATCAAGCCTCATCTCAAACATTCTGAGAAATATTCTTTTTCATAAGGTTAAAAGGGGGGGGGGTCTTTTCAGTCACTAATTTTGTATTATGACTTAACAACTGCATTTGAAAAGGATATTCTATTTTTTGGGGGGGGGGGGCTTATTTACTATTCATTTTTTTTCATAACTTTGTTACAGCTTTTAACAGCCTATTTCTCTGTAGGGCTGGTGGAGGGGGGGTAAATCTTGTCAGCCATTATCTTTATTTCATAAATTAGCTTTAGTTTTTGACAGCATCTTTTTCTGGAGAAAACCAGGTTTTGTCTGACATCAAATTTGTTTAATAAATGACCCCCCCCATTTTTCATTTAAATCTGAATCACTTATATCATTGTAATTATATTTTTTTTTTTTGCATTAAAGTTTCTTTCATTTTTTTTAAAATTTTATATTTGTATCGTTTCTTTCATTTTTCTGATCCATTTTATATTTTGTTTTTGTCATTTTCCTTTCTGTTTAAATCCACCATGGAATTTCCTATACATTCATTTCTTTCTGTATTTATTTCAATCTCTTCTTTTTTTTATATCAGAGTTTTGTTCGTATTTTCTTTATTTCTTTCACTCCTTTATGACATGTTTTTCTTTCTTATTTTCTTTTCTTTTTTTTTTCAATTTTCTCTTTTCACATACTTTGTCTATCTCTCTTTTTCCATGCTTTTCTTTCTATATTTCTTTCTTTTTTTCATTCAAAGCCTTTATTTATTTATTTATTTATTTATTTATTTCTGCTCTTACGATTACTTTTCTTCTTTCTTTCTTTCTACTGTTAGTTTTAATATCCTTCCTTCCTATTTTCTTTCTTTCTTTCTTTCTTTCTTTCTTTCTTTTCATAAAACATCTCTTTCTTTCTTCAAAACCTTTCTTTCTTCTTTTCCTTACCTTTTTTCTTTCTTTCTTTCTTTCTTTCTTTCTTTCTTTCTTCTTTCTTCAAAGCCTCTTTTTCTTTCTCTTCTTTCTTTCTTTCTTTCTTTCTTTCTTCAAAGCCTTTTTTTCTTTCTTACTTTCTTACTTTCTTTTCTTTCTTCAAAGCTTTTTTTCTTTCTTACTTTCTTACTTTCTTTCTTTCTTCAAAGCCTTTTTTTTTCTTTCTTCTTTCTTTCTTTCTTTCTTTCTTCAAAGCCTTTATTTCTTTCTTTCTTCTTTCTTCAAAGCCTTTCTTTCTTTTTTTTATCCATGCCTTCCTTTTCATAACTTTCTTTTCTTTCTTTCTTTCTTTCTTTCTTTCTTTCTTTTTTCTTTTTCTTTCTTTCTTCAAAGCCTTTTTTCTTTCTTACTTTCTTTCTTTCTTCAAAGCCTTTATTTCTTTCTTTCTTTCTTTCTTCAAAGCCTTTCTTTCTTTCTTTTATCCATGCCTTCCTTTTCATAATAACTTTCTTTCTTTCTTCTTTCTTTCTTTCTTTCTTTTCTTTCTTCAAAGCCTTTCTTCATTTCTTTTCTTTTTTTTCTTCGTAATTCTTTCTTCTTTCTTTCTTTCTTTCTTTCTTTCTTTCTTTCATGCCATTCTTTTCATACCTTTCTTTCCTTTTTCAAAGCTACTCTTACTTTTACTTCTTTCTTTTTACTCTTACTTTTACTTTTTTCCTTCCTTCCTTCCTTCCTTCCTTCCTTCTTCCTTCTTTCTTTTTTCTTTCATAATTTTTTTTCATAATACCTTTCTTTCTTTCTTTTTCAAATTTACTTCTTTCTTCACACACTGACATTCTTTTTCTAGCATTCCCTTTTGTTTTTTTTCTCTCCATCTTCATGCATTTTTTATACTTTCTCTTTTTATCCCTTAATATTGTACAAAATTCTCCCATCTTTCTCCCCCCCCCCGCCTAAATCCCTTTTTATGCTTCTCCCCTTCATTCAACCCTTTCCATACATCTTGACAGATTTCTAAATGTTTCCATTTATTCGAAACTTCCAAATATCCAACTTTAGAATGGATATTTCCTGGAACGATGGAAAACGACTTCCATCATATGTCCCCTTTTTTTTCTTTGCCTTTTTTCTTCTTGTGGAATCGGTCACTTTTTTTATTCCTGGAAATCCATCAGGAAGGGTGCTGGCTTTTATTCTGACAGGAATTTTCGAGAACGAGTTATTCAATGAAATCCATGTGGAGAAAATAAACCAAGAAAAAGCATTTCCATGCGTCTTTGCACTTAGTACGGCACCATTTCTTGCAGGAATTTCTTGGATTGAGTAATCCTTCAGTTGCATCTCATTTGATATAAAAACTGTATTAAAGAATTTTGCCTGTCTTATATCAAGGCAATAATCTCGAAGAAAGAACGAATAGAAGAAAGGAGACTTCCTTCTCATTTTTAGTTGCGAACTATATATATATATATATATATATATATATATATATATATATATATATATATAAAACTCATGCTCAGAGGGCGAGCCAGATCTAGAAGAGTAATCAAAGAATTTTGCAATAATCTCGAAGAAAGAACGAATAAAAGAAAGGAGACTTCCTTTTTATTTTTAGTTGCGAACTAGTTATATATACATATATATATTTACCAACCCCTCCGCACGAGCAGGATGTGACACAAGGTCAGTTTCTTAAGCGGAGTTTAACAGGTTTGAATTCAGAGTTTTCCTTCTCCTAGACCGATTGTCTAACCAAGCTTAAAGAGCCCTGTCTGCCCTAATATTTATCCATAGCTGGAGGGAGAGTAGAATTCATACCTTAGCGCTAAGTGAAATGCAATTACCACATCCAGAAATTCCAGAAACTCGGGTCGACGAGTCCATTCTAACCATTACACCCCACGCGAACTATATATATATATATATATATATATATATATATAACTCATGCTTAGAGATCTGGAATAGTAATCAAAAACTGAACAGACACTCACACATAAACAAACACACACACACACACACACACACACACACACACACGTTTTGGAAGGCATAAGACAGAACAAATGGACAGCCACTAGCAACAATTTCAGTTTTGGAAATCTTCTGTAGAAGGGATTTTTATCCCGAAATATTAATAATAAATCACAGGTTAACAAACAACACCACAGTTACCTTCTTTTTTCTTTACACTTGCATTGTGATAGCCTTCAAAACCAACCAACAAACCAATATAAACACAATGCTTCAAGCAAATTATAAAACCCTTTTATAAATGTGTATATATATATATATATATATATATATATATATATATTTAAAAACTGTTTTTTTAAATTGGGCGTTATTATGAAGCATTAAAAATGTATAAATGAATGAACTCGATATTATGGAGTATTGGATTCACCTGAAAATATATGACAAAAAATAATTAAAAAAATAAGTGAATCCAATACTCCATAATATCGAGTTCATTCATTTATACATTTTTAATGCTTCATAATAACGCCCAATTCTAAAAAAAAACATTTTTTTTTAATATATATACCGAGAGAAGCATACGGAGACTACATTAAGTATATATAAATATAAATATAAAGAAAGAGAGAGAGAGAGAGAGAGAGAGAGAGAGAGAGAGAGAGAGAGAGAGAGAGAGACGTGCGCAATATATATATATATATATATATATATATATATATGAGAAAACCAAACATGAATATTTATGTAGTGACATGTGTTCTTCAGTCATAAAATTATGGACAATGGCTGAACATTTTTGTTTTCTTACTTTCCTTGTTCTAAATCTTTCTGACTTTCTTTTTAGTCTACCTTTTCGTTATTTCTTTCTGTCTTACCTTCATGATTCTTTCTTTCTTTCTTCTTTCGTTCTTTCGTTCTTTCGTTCTTTCTTTCTCTCTTCCATCCTTTCTTTCTTTCATGGCTTCGTTTCTTTCTTTTTAGATTATCATATCTTCATTACTTTATTACTGTTGTATCCCGTGCTGTAAGATATACAGAATTGATAATAAAAACAGGGAATATGTGAGCAATAACAATATTTGTTTTATTTATTCTCACTGACAGGGAATACAGTGGGATGGTTTGGATTCAGTTCGGCTTGATGTAGGATACGCGTGTGTCACGTACCGGGTTCGGTTCTTTTGTCTGGCTGTCAGTATTTTGTCCTCCTCCTTTTTGGAGAGTTTCCGGTTCGAATCGTTAGGGGTGAGATAACTCACCCTAACAATTACATTGTGTGTGTTTTGTTTGTTTGTTTCTTTCTTTCTCTTTCTTTCCAGGTACTTACTCTCCGGGTCAGAATGGACCTGTTTATGTTTGGATATTATAAATTTATTCAAACCAGAAATATGAGTCTAGTCCCATCAGATAGCTTGTTACATAAAGACTGAGAAAAAAACTAGAATAGAGAAAAAAGAAAAGAAAAAAAAATATTTTAGTTTTTCTGTCTTTATCTAATAGGCTAGTTCTACTCACGTATTGAGCACTTTATATTTGTTATATTGCTGTCTTATCATTGTGAAACTTGTATCAACTAACCAATGAGACCAATTTCACCAGTAAGTCACCTTTTTCATATATAAAATCATATATGTATATGTATAGTTAGGCAGCATTTCTTCTTTAAGGCATATTTTTGAACAATGTAGCCATTATATATATATATATATATATATATATATATATATATATATATATATATATACCTACAGGAGTCAGACACTATCTACCTAGGTTTCACCCGAATAGTTCTGCAGGATAATTCTGACTGAATGAGGTAGTTACAAACGTAGGATTGGGTATCTGATTGGGTAAAAATTGGCATAAAAAGTTTAAAATTTGTAAAAAGGTTGTGTTATAATCATTTTTATCTTTTATCTATTTTTATTGGCTAAGGAGCCATGCTTTTTTAAAAAATTTCTACATGCATTTAGAATTTGTTCTTTGGTTTTGCTTGTTTCCCCCCCCCCCCACACACACCGGTAGAGTTTAGCAGTAAAAAATAATATATGTATATATGGTCATACACACAACTCCCAAGAACCCTCTCCCCCCATATATAAGAGCATTCAAAAAGAATCCACCTCAAAAAGGTTTGTTTTCACGGAACAGATGGACTTGCTACTACTAACACACTCCTCTACCCGGATTATAATAGCATGTCAAACCCTCAAAAAATATTTCAATTTCTATAGTTCTTCTATAATGCCCCCTTTCCCTCAGAGCTCCAAAATTGGAACTTCAGTATTAGATGCAGTTAATATCATACCAAGGACACTAATATTTCAGGTGTAAATATTTCAAAAGGTTTAAAAATCAATTTAAAGATTGTGACTTTATTTAAACCATAAATGCTTTTATCCGAAAAGAAATTTGACCTTAAATAATCGATTAAATTAATCTTAGATAATGATTAAATTGATTTATATTACACCCAACAAGAAATATTATACATCACCATGGCCACCAAACACAAATACGCTCTTTAATACGCACATGCACACGTGCAATCCCGCGCTAGGATACAGTCATAACATCACAACCAACACGCATTTTCATGGACACGCGCATGACAACATATGCACAAGTACAAAAAAAAACGCATTCACGTAAACATACAACACGAGAATACAGTTATATAAAAATACCATCATTTTCAAAAAAAAAAAAAAATTCATTTAAAAAGAAATGCCATAACTAGAACGCTTCAGTTCCAGTGATCTTTTGAAAAAGAGATATTATCTCGAAAATTCAAGAATTAAATACAGGTTAACACACAACACCATTGTTACCGTATTAATATTTTTTCTCTCTTTACACCTACATTGTGATAGCCTTCTAAATCAACCTCCTAACTAATCTTAATTCGTTTTTGAAGTGAAAATTGACGTTTGAATTGTTGATACCTCATAAAAATACATATTAGTAAAATAATTTTCCTAAAATCATATGCTAAAATTATATGCTTAGAATAACCACCCCACCCAACCCCTACTGTACAAAAAAGAAAAAACGATTTTTCATTTCTAAAATAATTTAGAAAAAAAATCGTCTTTCTTTTTTATACAGTAGGGGTTGGGTGGGGCTGTTTTAACGGCAAGTTCAAAACCTGTGCTAACGAGGGTTGGGGTGGAAGTGTCTTTTAACGGTAATTTTCTTTAAACCATAAATACTTCCATTCTATAATCCGAAAATAAATTTCTGATATTCAGGGATATTCAAATCTGTGATATTCCGAGGTATTTTCTAATTTCATAATAGTCTTAAATTTACAAGTAATTATATTGGGGCTTTTGTTGCGAAGGCAATGTTGAAAAAGAAATAATTATCTATCTAAAAACACCATAAAGAGAAGAGATTAAATATTAATGAATTTCAAAGAATCCCATTTAGAATTACTAGCAAATATATGCACCCTCCGGGTGCAAGTATTTAAGTTTAAATGTAATAAAATATTAGATTAAATCAGAAAGGCTAATGAAACTAATTAAGAATTCAAATAAAAAGATTTGAAACGGAGTGGGTATAATCGGAAAATAGAACAACTGAAACTTACTCTTTCATCACTTCCGTTTTTCAATGCTAAATTTTCCTAATTTAACTATTTAGTTAAAATAGGAAGTAAAGAATAAAATTATAGTTATTTTTTCTTGTTAATGAATTTCTTTTAGGATTTATTGAAGAGATTTTTACTCATATTCATTAAGATAAAACCAAACAATTAGAAATCAATAATACCAAGCACATTTTTATTAAAATCAGTTTTTTTAATATCAATATGCAAATTAGCTTTACGTTTACACTGAAAACTGGTATTTTGTTGTATATATAAATACAATTGCATGTTATTAGTATTTAGGTAAGGCCAACAGTATTAATAATGTCAAACAGTTTTATTATTAATTGAGGTTTAAATAGAAATAGAATCATGGAGAATGTGACGTAAATAACTTAAGGGAATTGTGACTTGAGTAGTATTATAGTTTACAGACAGAAAAACACACAATCTCCATTATAATAAGATTATCATTTAATAAATTCATGAAAATTTAAATCTTTGTAGCCGTTTATTATATCACGGACGTGTGACAATCTAAATTAGAAATGTCTAAGTTAACAAAATGTTATAAATATTTGAAAATCTTTCTACAACAGAGAATAGAAAACATCTCAGACATTAAATGATATAGTTTTCCTACACCCAACCTTTTCTGCACGAGGAGAAGGACTCACAGGACGCTATCATTTATTGTCTGGCCCCTCGGAGCACCTAAAGACAACTCTTTCTTTCTTAGCTTTTCTCCATCTATTTTGCAATCATGTGACATTCTACCAATCAGAATGTAACATTATAAGTGAACAAGGGGTTAAGAGCTGTCAATCAAACTGCTGGTTATTTTCCATGACATTTTCTCAGAATTACTCTAGGAGTCTAATTTGTACACAGTTATACGGTTTCAAGTACTGCTATCCAATACTAATCTTCTTCAAACTGAGAAGCAGACAAAATTATATTAGTCTTTTAAAAATGGGCCCTGAATTCTCCCACGGGACAATTACCTCGGGTAAAGGCGTTGGTTAAGAGCATCTAGATGTGTTAAATTGTTTTCTTCTTCTTCTTCTTCTTCTTCTTTTTCTTTTTCTTCTTCTTCTTCTTCTTTTTCTTTTTCTTCTTCTTCTTCTTCTTCTTCTTCTTCTTCTTCTTCTTCTTCTTCTTCTTATTATTATTATTATTATTATTATTATTTACTCCTTTTGAGTTTTCACATCAGTGTTAGCTGATGGTCTTTCACTGGAGTCTGAGTGACAGCAAGTCTCCTCAGGTCTCCAGGACTCTTCTGAGTATTCTGGCAGATTGCGGCAGTGCAGTATTCTGAATGGTTTCAATTCTTCCTCTGATTTCCAAACTTTCCAAACCCTTTTCCAATCCTTTTGGGACCGTTCCAAGTGCACCAACTACAATTGGTATAACTTTCACTTTCATATTCCATAACCTTTTCAGTTCTCTGGCAAGGTCCAGATATTTGTCCATTTTTTCATTTTCCTTTAGCTTTACCCAGTGATCTGCTGGCACTGCAAAATCCACCAGTTGGCAAGTTCTTTCTTTTTTGTTAATCAACACTAGCTCTGGTCTTCTTGCTGGGATAAGGGGATCCGTTTTTATTTCAAAGTCCCAGAGAATTATTATTATTATTATTATTACATTTATTATTTCACACCTGCCGTTGCCGGTGGTTCACTGAAGGCTGAGTGACAGCAAGTCTCCCCAGCTTTCCATGTATCTTCTGAGTATTCTAGCCGATAGTTTGGATGGTCTTGAATTTTCCTCGGATTACCAATTCACACAAATCCTTTTCCAGAGCTTCGGGGACCATTCCAAGGGCCCCAATTACAATTGGTACGACCTCCACCTTCATGTTCCACTGTTTTCTCAGTTCTCTGGCAATGTCCAAGTATTTATCTGTATTTTCACTTTCTTTCACTTTCACTTAGGGGTTTTATCTTTCTCTGGTATTTCTGCTAAATCTTCTAGTTGGGTGGAGTTGAGTTCCCTCATCTTCATCTGGGTCGGGTGTCATCTCGGTCTGTATCTCCACGTCCATTTCTCGATCTTATTAATGAACTCGAAGACTCATTTTAACTTTGACTTAACCTGTTAACATTTGACTTTAAACCTTGTTAAATTCCACTTAAAATTGACCTTGTGCCACACCTTGCTCTTGTGGTGGAGGTGTTGGGTAAACACATACACATTTTCACAACAAATCTTGTGGCTGTATATTTACTAATCTCTCCACATGAGTAAGATGCAAGGTTCATTTCTTAAGCGGAGTTTGAATTTAGAGTTTTCTTCTTCCAAGATGGGTCGCTTAACCAAGGTTAAATAGTCCAGTTTGCCTTACAATTTAGATAGCAGGAGGGAGAATAGTTAGATGCAAGTACGAAACTAACGCTACACTAATATATATATAATGGAGATTGTGTGTTTTCCTGTCTGTAACCGAAACTATATTACTACTCAAGTCACAATTCCCTTAATTATTTACGTCAAACTCTCCATGATTTCATTCTTTTAAACCTTCAGTTATTAATAAAAATTGTTTTACATTATTAATACTGTTGACCATATCTACGTACTAATAACATGCAATTGTGTTTATATATACAACAAAATAGCGGTTTACAGTTTGAACGAGAAGGCTAATTTGCATATTGATATTTAAAATTTGATTTTAATAAATATGTGCTTGGTATTAATGATTTCTAATTGTTTGTTTTTATCTTAAGAAATATAAAAAAAAATCTCGTGGATAAATCTTAAAAGAAATTTATTTACAAGAAGGAATAACTGTAATATTATCCTTTACTTCCTATTTTAACTAAATAATTAAATTAGGAAAATTTACCAATGAAAGAGGGGAGTAATGGAAAATGATGGAATGGTTAGTTTCAAAGTTGTTCTATTTTTCGATTATACCCCCTCTGTTGCAGATCTTTTTATCTGCATTCTTAGTCAGTTTCATTAGCCTTTCTAATTTAATATGATATTTTATTACATTTAAACTTAAATACTTGCACCCGGAGGGTGCATATATTTGCTAGTATATATAATGGAGATTGTGTGTTTTCCTGTCTGTAACCGAAACTATATTACTACTCAAGTCACAATTCCCTTCGTTATTTACATCATATTCTCCATGATTTTATTTATATTTAAACCTCAATTATTAATAAAATTGCTTCACCTTTTTATTAGTGTTGTCCATATCTACATACAAATAACATGCAATTGTATTTATATATACAAAAAATAGCGGTTTACAGTGTGAATGGGAAGGCTAATTTGCATATTGATATTAAAAATGTGATTTTATTAAATATGTGCTTAGTATTATTGATTTCTAATTGTTTGGTTTTATTTTAATGAATATAAGCAAAAATCTCTTCAATGAATCTTAAATGAAATCCATTAACAAGAAAAAATAATTGTCATTTTATTCTTTATTTCCTAATTTAACTAAATAGTTAAATAAGTAAAATTCAGCAATGAAAGACAGGAGTGATGGAAGAGTAAGTTTCATTTCTATTTTTCTATTATACCCCCACTCTGTTACATATCTTTTTATCTGCCTTCTTATTAGACTTTCTAATTTAATACGATATTTCATTACATTAAAACTTAAATACTTGCACCCGGAGGGTGCATATATTTGCTAGTATATATAAAGGTGCAAGTGTATATGGCATGTGTTATCAGCACTCTCTTGTATGACAGTGAAACCTGGACCCTGTACTTCTTATAGGAGAGTTTAAAAGAAAACCGAAATCCTTTGGTCTTCAAATTGTCACACATTTGGAGGCAGTTTTTTCAGACTGGTACAGACAGCCGGCTTTCTCCGCTGAAAATCATCATTCTCCCCTCGAAAGAAACTGTCTCCCCATTTATGCCTCTCAACAGCCAAACCATACCAGCCAACAGGGGTGACAGTAATCTTACTGCAAATCACCTCTCGCGGTCATGAGGTTCTGAGTTCAATATCTGTAGTCATCTACTACACTCTCACCAAGAGCAGTGACTAAATAGCTTCTACCTCTGCTCCGCCCTGTTTGTGGGGCGTTAGAATGCACCGACTGCACCTCTGCAGAGGGGTAAGACTCCCTATGTGAAATGCAAACAGCTTAAACTAAGATTTGAACTCGAATTGACGAATCCATTTTCTATCATAATAGCCATTACTTTATTGTGAACAAGCTACAACAGAAATATGTGCACGTTAATCCCCATTTACTCATAGAATAATAAAATGGGAATGTTTAAAAGGTTGTATTGTACACTTAAGAAAAGTTTATGATATCTAGTATATTTTTGTTTTTATGTATATTATATATACTAGCAAAATAAAAAAACACCCTCTGGGCGACGTAAAAAAAATATTGCCTGAGGGGATGGGAGTTGAAAATTTAATATCAGATAGTTTGTATCATAAGTAAAGTAAAATCATCAAATTTATTAAAGGAGTAAAAGATAAAATAAATTTATTAAAGGAGTAAAAAATAAAAATAATTGAAATGGCAACTTAGTTCTGATAACTTTAAATATATATTAAAATAAAACCAACTATATATCGAGAGATAATACCAAGTATGTATTTATTAAAACTTAAAAAAACAAAACAACGAGGACTGTCTAACATTGCATGCTCAAATTTTGAGTGTATTTATTCTATGTTATGACGATTTTAGGTAGTGTGACGTAAGCAGTGACGTAGTTTTTGTTACAGACAAAAACCGGAAGCGAATCTCCATTATTAATAGATGCAGAATTATGCACAGAATATCTCTAATTATATATGAATAGACATCTTGAAAAATGTTAATGACTAAGGCAAAACAATATAAATGTTTCAAACGGTTGCGTCAAACTTTGCAAAGTATTTTTTTCTTTCACGATGAAATGATAAAATATTAATGAAAAAATACAAAGGCGACCAAGATTGTCAAATTCATTGCTAACACAATATTTTTAGGAGTATCATTAATTTCCTATGTTGTACACCCTTCTTTTGGATTTTCGGTTTAAAGTTCAAAAATCAGGCTGTGGTTATATCGGTGTTGCTATATGGCTGCACCACTTGGACCCTAACGAAGCGTCTTGAAAATAAGCTAGATGGAAGCTGCACAAGAATGCTACGTGCAGTCTTGAACAAATCGTGGAAGCAGCACCCCACGAAGAGACAGCTGTACGGTCACCTGCACCCCCTCTCTCAAACTATCCAAGTGAGACGGACAAGGCATGCAGGACACTGCTGGAGAAGCAAGGACGAGCTCATAAGCGACGTTCTCCTGTGGAAGCCAACATTTGGACATGCAAGTGTGGGGCGCCCAGCAAGGACCTACATTGACCAGCTATGCGAGGATGCTATATGCTCAGCAGAGGACCTCCCAGGTGCAATGAGTGATAGGGAGGGTTGGCGAGAGATTGTCATGGATATCCGTGCTGCAAGCGCGACATGATGATGACACCCTTCTTACTTCTATGCTTCTTCTGTTCTTCTATTCTTCTTCTGGCGTCTTGACATCTTAGGTTCTTCTAGGTCTCTTCTAACATCTCTTCTAGCGTCTTAGTGGTCGGTCGCACTCAACTCATTTCTTCTTCTAATCAGTCTTGTTACCAAGACATTCATTAATCACAAGACCGTGTTAATTTTCTTAACTTTTATTTCCTTAACTATACATTTCATGTAACTAAATATCTGACTAACATAGCGCGCGTATGCAGAGTGAATTACAGTTAAGGCAGTACATCTTCACTGCCTGACGTCCAACTGAAAACTGAGGACCTAACCAGGTCCCACGTGACTTCACGTATTTCGCGGGTTTTCTGTACTATTCCATGGAAAGTCCCGCCCGTGATATGAAAAGGGCCATCCCTTTAGAATTACAGGGGATTGACAATAATCTTATGCAACCGCATAGATTATGTAACACCTACTCTTGGCAAAGATGATCATTAAATGGGTAACTACTCTTGTAAATGTTTTTAAGCGATGCAATTTTCTAGCCAATAAATGAAACACCCGATCCTGTAGTTATATCAAAACGATTGTGCTTTATTCTTTCATTAGAATGTACAATGTATCTTTCCTTTTTTTTTCTTCAAAATATTTCTCTTTGTGTTCTGTTTTTTTTTCTTTTTTTCCGTCCAGCATATTATTACAGGTGAAAACATTCTATTTTTTGAAAGGGACGATATTAGTTGGATGAAGGAAGAAATGGTAAAGGAAATGCCATGAAATCTTTCATTTCTTTAGAGCATTGATTTGAATTGAAGAACATGGAGACTACCATCTGCTTCTATTTAGTCACATGTGTATACTCGTAAGTTAAATTGTTGCGTAGCTGTTGTATACTCTCTTTACTTCTATTATTCTTCTGCTCGTCTTTGGTATCTTACGTTCTTCTTCTAGCTTCTGGACTTCGTCTTGGGGACTACGTGTCTGGTCTTCCATTGGGGATTTCTCTTTATCAGAAGCCCTGTGTCATTGGTAGTTTTTATATAATAGCCCAAGACTTCGATCTGCTTTAGATCCTATTCTATTCCGAAATCCCCACTAGACTACCTGCGCAGATTGAGTCGGCCGTGCACTTAACAGGACTTACCACCTTCGTGGTTTGGCCGATACTGAACTAAACTCTCTTTCTAATCTAAACCGGAAGAGGGTCTTCTCCACCGATTCTCACGGCATCCCCCAGAAGGAGGATCAGACTGAGGTCAAGCCATCACTCAATCCTTCAAGGCCGCCGGCTACAAATTATAACAGCCATTTTGGTTTCTACACTAATGGTACATAAGTGTTAGGAATCTAATAATTATGTAACATAACATACTTTATATCTTGCGCATATCATACCTTATTTCTTCGTATATTATACCCGTAGTGAATACTCTATTTCTTCTTATATAGTATACCTGTTCTCGACCACAGATTTTGCATTTGAAGGCTGTCCCTGGAGATGATGATGTTCCGATGCTTTGTTGCCGCTGCTTTCTTCTAGACCTCTTAGCTTCATGGTGTTGTATCAAGGTGACTTCTGACATGAACAGCCCTCTACGGAGATTCTGCTGCCACCGAGGGCGGTCCTGAGCCAAATTTTCCCAGCTGGAAGGGGCAATGCCAAAGCACATGAGATCATTCTTGCAGACATCCTTGAATAGTTAGTGAGTTCGATACTCAATGAGCAACCCATACTTCTGGCCTTGTGGCACACTTAAGCTAAGCTTAGTGAATAACTATACACAAATAATCTACCAACAATGTACACCCACTCGGCAACAAAACAGAGAAATCTAGATAATCTTGATAGTCATATATCAAGTATCTTGTCATCATCAGGCTGTGCTGACAGCACGGATACCCATGACTCTCTTGCGACCTGAGGCAACTGAGAAATGTCGTCAGGACAATCATATCTGTGCTAAATCTTGACATGACCAGCTGATTGACCAGATGGGGCTTTTCCGACCGCACGTCTAGCTCAAGTAAAGGCCAAAATACTTATGGGAAAGGTATACATCCAACTATACCCCCTCCAGCTATATATCCAGATAAATAGTAGGGCAGACTAGATTCTTTAACCTTGGTATGGTAACTAATGTAGGAGAAGGAAAAGTCTGAATTTAAACCTGTTAAACTCCATTTAAAAATTGACATTTGTATCACATACTACTCGTAGTGGAGGGGTTGGGTAAATACAAATAAATTTTCACGCGGACTCTTTCGATTATATGCATCATAAAGTAAAGTCGTTAGGGTGCCCTAATGTCAGTATCAGCCAGACAGCGAGGGGTTATAGGCCCTTTGCACTTGACCAAGGATATTGTTTTGGCACCTGAAGCGGTGCGCCACACCTGCCATCAGCTCTTCTCTTTACTGTACAGATCCCTGTGCTACTCATACGCTGAGTTGGCGAGAGCCGGTACCGAACTAGAAACCTTGTGGTTCCTAGTCGAACGCTCTACCGACTGAGTAAAGCCGGTCCTTTATATGCCTCATAATTTGCACGTTTGTAAAGTTATAGCTCCTTGAAGAATGGAAACGAAGAGAGAAAAGAAGAAAGACAATAGTTGAATAGAAAAGAGACAGTTTTTTTATTCATTCAATTTAACAATATACATCGACTCGGCAACAAGAGAGAGAGAGAGGGGGGTGAGAGAGAGAGTGTGTGTGAGAGAGAGAGAGGAGTGAGAGAGAGAGCGAGTGTGTGTGAGAGAGAGAGAGAGAGAGGGAAAGAGAGAGAGAGTGTGTGTCTGTATGAGAAAGAGAGAGAGAGAGAGAGGTCGTGTGTTAGAGAGAGAGAGGGGGAGAGAGAGTGTATGTATGTGTGTGTGTGTGAGAGAGAGAGAGAGGGAGATGGAGAGGGAGAGAGTGTGTGTATGTGTGTGTGTGAGAGAGAGAAAGAGAGGGTGTGTGAGAGAGAGAGATGTGTGTGAGAGAGAGTGAGAGAGAGAGGGAAAGACAGAGAGTTGTGTGTGTGTGTATGAGAGAGAGGGAGAAAGAGAGAGAGAGTGTGTGTTTATGAGAGAGAGAGAGGAAAGAAAGAGAGAGTGTGTGTGTGTGATAGAGAGAGAGAGAGAGAGAGAGAAGAGAGAGAGAGAGGAGAGAGAGAGGGGGTATCCTCTCGATGCAAATGTTCATGTTGCAGTTTTTGGACAATACCAATTGTTAAATGGGGAGGAAATTATTAATCATTTATTTTATTTTATTTCTTATTTTTAAATTTATCTTTTTTGTATTTTTACACTCGTACAGGCGAATAATACTGAAATTATAATAAGATTCACATGACTGTTGTAACAATCAAATTTCAAGCGCTCGCCGTGTAATGGTTATTGTCTTAGCAAATATGACCCGAGTTCAAATCCCGGACGAGGCTATTTGCATTTTCAAATAGAGCTAATACTCTTGAGAAAGGTATAAATCTAACTATTCTCCCTCTAGCTATAGGTGAATAGCAGGAAAGGCCGGGTTCTTTAACCTTGGTATGGTAACTGGTGTAGGGGAAGGAAAACTCTGAATTTAAACCTGTTAAACTCCACTTAAAAATTGACCTTGTGCCACATCCTACTCGTAGCGGAGGGGTTGGGTAAATACATACAGTATTTCACACAGAATCTTGCAATTGTTTGCATCATATATTTGTAAAATAAATGAATATGATGATACGAAAATACTTAGCTTCTTTTATCGTTAAAATTAATTTCTCTTACTCTTCTCTTCTCCCTTTCTCTTCCACTCCTTTTTGTTCGTAAAATCCTTTTAGTACCGTCATGGACCGGGTATTTCTTCTAGTATCTATACATATTTCTAAAATGCAGGTGTTAATATCACATATATTTCTGTGCCAACAGCAGGTATATCAGAAAGGGTCACTGTGTGACGAGTTCAAATCTTGGACGAATTTGTTTACAATTCACATTTCGCTAATGCTCTTGGCAAAGGTATGAATCCAAGTATTCTCACTCCAGCAATGAGTAAAGTTGTAGCTCAGAATGGATTGTTTAACCATGGTTAGGCTACCAGTCTAGGAGAAGGAAAACCTCTGGTAAACCCAGCTTAAGCAATTGACATTGTGTCCCATCCTACTCGTTCGGAGGGGTTGGGTAAATATCTATTATATAAGCTTTGTCTCCTAAAGGCTTTTTTACTGTTTAGTTTAATGACACAAAAGTTATACTAAAATATTCTTTAGTTTTAGGATTGAGTTATATTTGAAAAAATCCATTTTAATTGGTTCTAATTAGACATAATTTGCAATTAAGTAAAAAAATTACTCTCTCTATGTATACCTTGATTATCTCTTCGTTATATATGTTAGTTTCTCTGAGAGAGAGAGAGAGAGAGAGAGAGAGAGAGAGAGAGAGAGAGGGGGGGGGGAGGAGAGAGAGATGGGAGAATTTGAAATGTATTTGTATGTGAAATTTCATAAGCAGTAACCCGTAGCTTAAATTAGGTCAAACATTCTCTTACTTTGAAATCTTATAAAAATACGTCCGGAAAAACATTAAAATCATTTTATATTTATATTATAACAAAATAATATTCTTTGCAAACTCACTTTTCCCTAATCTCAATGATTTACCCAGAGCTCAATGGGTGACCGAACATGTCACGTTTTGTCTAGTATATATATATTTCTAAAATACAGATGTTAATATCACCGATATTTCTGTGCATGTATATCAGCCATTTTCATCTGTTTAAATTTGGATGAAGATGTCCAGCCATATTTATTTTTTAAAGGTTTTATTCGCTTTCCAAACCCATTTTTTCTTAATCACAATTATCTACCCACAGCTCAATGTGTGACCCAACGAGTTACGTTTGGGTCTAGTATATATATATATATATATATATATATATATATATATATATATATATATATATAAGTGAGTAAAGAAATAACAAAAGACTTAGAGATTTATAGTCTATTTCAGGGAGCTTAGACAAATTGTCTAACTCTCCCGACTCATCAGATGCGAATAGATCATTAACATCATTCGCATCTGATGAGTCGGGAGATTGAGACTATTTGTCTAAGCTCCCTGAAATAGACTATAATGCTAAATCTCTAAGTCTTTTGTTATTTCTTTACTCATATATTTGCTCTGTGACTCTAACATTAAGAGCACACATTGAGCTCTCAAACTGCGACTTGGTTTTGTTTAAATAAAACTCTTGTGTCGTAAGGAAGATTTCTTCTCTGGACTTGGATTATATATATATATATATATATATATATATATATATATAAATATATATATATATATATATATATTTCTGAAATACATATGTTTAATTTTTGTGCAGGTATATCAGCTTTATCACATATTTTCATCTGTTCAAACTTGGAGAAAGAAATTCAGAAAATTTTGCCAGAATGACACTTAAATTTTTTAGCATTCAAGATAAAAAAAAAATATCAAGTCTTTTTTTTTTCCTTTATACCTTCAGCTCACTTTACAAAAGAAAAGAAAAAGGATGTTGATTTTATTAAACAGAAAAGAAAACAGGTTAAAAAAAAAAAGAAGAATAGGAAAATATTTTAATCTCCTTAGGAATTAACCCAGTTCATCAATGATTTAATCTTCTTTCTTTTCTTTTATTTTTTATTCATCATTTAATTTTTTTCATTGTTCCATTTTTTTTCTTTTCGTCTGAGTCGACCATTTCAGAAATTGTAGCAGACATTTTTTTTTAAAGATGGTAATTCAGAATATTTCGCAGCTTCCAATTTCCTTGGGGCCCGCAATGTAAAAAAAGAAATTCTTGAAGATCTATTATCTGTCTTTCGATTCTCAGAGTTGAAATTTGAATGAACAAGAAAGAAATGTTATCCTGCATCTTTTAAAACACACAAAAAGATGTATATTAGTGAACAGCATTGATGCCTGTAACAGAAATTGATTGAATATAATGATAACAGCAATAACTTTAAGAAAAAAGCATTGACACAAAGAGAAATTCCATTGTGCATTTTTTGTTCTCGGTATGTCATTAAACTACATCCGGTGGTCTAGTTTTGGAACTCTGGGAAGGGTAGTCACCCCTTTGTTGCTGTACCACGTGGCTTGGTGCAGTAGAATACATCGATTATACCTCTCCAATGAGACCACTTGATAACTGTGATGAACGAGCTTACTTACCTCCGGCGAACCGCATCTGCTTAGCTTGTCAGATTTTGCCTGAACTAAGCTAAAGATGCATAGTCTCGTTTAAATATAACAAACACAGGATGTTACGATCAGAGGAAAAAATGTACGTGTCTATACTTAAGTATTTCGGTATTAAACCATCATCAGAACACTGTTAAAGAAAATTTTTGTAAGGGAGAAAAATGAAAAATGATATACTCACGCCACGAACGAGACAGAACGAGACCACACCTTATAAATCTGCTCGTCAATGGTGACTATGCAAATTATGCCGATAGTATAAAAGGAGCTCGTTTTTTTTGCCAGCAAGGGGTAGTAATCTACGTAGGAAGAAAGACTGTAAGCGTGACGTTATTTCTACTAGAACTCACAATAACTATGGGTGATCCATGAGGCTTAAGTACATAATCTTGGTGGCTGAGCAGTCCATAACATGCAACACTCCACTTTGGTCATTACTTAGACAGGCGGTTGGAGAGACCTCCTCTGATCAATCGGCTTGTCACTTCAAACCCTAGCACTTATATAATTGTCCTAACCCTATTTCCCTTATGGCAAGTCCCCAACCTTTTTTTATCATATATATATATAATATATATATATATATATATATATAATATATATATTCCTCGTACAAACATTAGTGTCACGGTATGCTTCTCTGATGAGACGTGACCGAAAAAAAAGAATATCTTTTTCAGAAGAAAAAAAAAATGTGAAATTGTATTTATTATAACATCTCACAATGCACACGCTTTTCAAAACCATTTTCAAAAATTTTGCTCGTACCACAATCTATTCATATATATATATATATATATATATATATATATAATATATATATATTACCAACCCCCCTCCGCACGAGCAGGATGCGACACAAGGTCAATTTCTTAAGCGGAGTTTAACAGGTTTGAATTCAGAGTTTTCTTTCTCCTAGACTGGTTGTCTAATCAAGGTTAAAGAGCCCAGTCTTCCCTACTATTTATCCATAGCTGGAGGGAGAATTGGATTCATACCTTTCCCAAGGGTATTAGCGCTATGTGAAATGCCAACAGCTTCGTCCAGGAATTGAACTCGCGTTGACGAGTCCATTACCTACGACTCTAACCATTAGACCACGTATATGTGTGCTGTTCTTTTTATGCAGTTCTTTTGATGGTCTCTGAGAGTCTTATTTTCCTGGGTATGACGTTAAACTGTATCTAATGATGAAGTTCTAATTCTAGAGCTCTGTGAAGTGCGGAATACACCGTTATTGAGTCAGGTCCACCCTGTGCCAGAGTGGTAGAACTTTTTAGGGTCCAATGTATGGGTTAAATAGATCGGAGAGACAGAGACAGAGATTTCGATAACATATTTAAAGCTATTTTGCATATCCATATACAGAATACGGACTCTCCTATCAATGGACTTTGGCTTCAATGTACAGTGACAAAGCCTTGATTTACAAAAATACACATGCAAATACGTTTGAAATAGGCAAAGGAGAACATGAAGGTCGATTTCTCAAAAGTACTGTTCACAGATGAAACTCGTGCAACCCTTGATGGCCCTGATGGCTGGACCAAAGTTTGGGTCGTGAATGGACGAGATCCTCATCACCAGTTTAGACGCCAGCAAGGTGGAGGAGGTATTATGAGTTGGGCTGGTATCATGGTTGGCCCGTGGAGAGTGCCTGACGGTACGAAAATAACCACAGACGCTTATATAGCCTTACTCAAAGAGTACCTGGAATCTTGGCTAAAAAGGCATAAAATCACCTTCAGGAGAACCATCATAATAATGCAAGATAATGCTCCTTCGCATTCAGCGCATAAAACTACGGGGTACCTGCAAAAATTAGGCTTCTGTGGACCTCGGAAGATGAACTGGCCAGCCAATTCTCCAGACTTAAACCCAATTGAAAACTTGTGGAGCATTCTAAAGAGACATGTTTATGAGAATGGACGCCAATTTGGAAGCAAAGATGACTTGCGGTTAGAAATAGTCAACGTATCACGTGAAATTACATCAGAGGAGATCCAGAAATTGACATGTTCGATAGACCAGCGACTTTTCCAAGTCATTTTTAAAAAAGGATCACATATCTCATATTAACTAACTTCACTATCATTTTTGAATTTTTAAAACTTTTTTTAAATCAATGGACTTGGGGTTGCAATGGACAAAATACACAGACAAAAAAAAACAAAAAAAAAACAAAAAAACAAATAAACAAAACAAAACAGAACAAAAACACACTTCCTAATAGTCAGCGATGTATTTCATTCGTTGGCTGGCCTTTTATTTGTAAACAAAAAAGGTGTAATAATAAACCAATCTGATCAGTCGGCTGGTCACGTCAAACCCTAGCACTTATCAGTGTCCCCCTTCTCTCTCTCTCTCTCTCTCTCTATATATATATATATAATATATAATATATATATATATATATATATTATATATATATACATACATATTTCTGTGTATCTGTGTCTGCCACTGTCTCAGTGTATTTCTCGTTTCTCTGAGTGTGTCTTTTTCTGTGTCTGTCTGACAGTCTGTCTCTCTCTTTCTCTGCCTATGTGTGTCTGTGTGTGTCTCTCTCTCTGTTTGCGTCTCCCTCTGTCTGTCTGTGTGTCACTCACCGTCTCTCCCCGTGTCTCTCACAGTCTGTCTCACTGTCTGAATGTCTTTCTGTTTGTCTCTCTCACTCAACATGTCTCTCTCTCTCCCTTTCTCCTTTCTCTCTCCTTTTCTCCCTCTCTCAGTCTATCTCTCTCCTCTGTCTCTCCCTATCTCTTTCCTTCTTTCTTTCTTTCTTTCTGGGACTGTCTTCATCTTCTCCGTCTATCTTTTCTTTCTTTCTTTCTTTCTTTCTTTCTTTCTTTCTGAACTGTCTTCATCTTCTCCGTCTGTCTGTCTGTTTCTTTCTTTCTTTCTTTCTTTCTTTCTGTGACTGTCTTCATCTTCTCTCCGTTGTCTGTCTCTTTCTTCTTTCTTTCTTTCTTTCTTTCTTTCTTTCTTTCTGTGACTGTCTTCTCTTCTCCGTTTGTCTGTCTCTTTCTTTCTTTTCTTTTCTTTCTTTCTTCTTTCTGTGACTGTCTTCATCTTCTTTCTTCTCCGTTTGTCTGTCTCTTTCTTTCTTTCTTTCTTTTTTCTTCTTTTCTTTCTTTCTTCTGTAACTGTCTTCATCTTTCTCCGTCTGTCTCTTTCTTTTCTTTCTATCTTTCTTTTTTCTTTCTATCTTTCTTTCTTTCTTTTCTTTCTTCTGTGACTGTCTTCCTCTTCCCCGTCTGTCTTTTTGTTTGTTTGTTTGTTTGTTTGTTTGTTTCTTTCTTTCTTTCTGTGACTGTCTTCATCTTCTCCATCTGTCTGTCTCTATAGACTCCCCCCTCTCTCTCTCTGTATTTATATATTTACAAATTGTATATATGGACACATATATACCTATTATATTATTTTCCAAATCAGCGAATCTTTCATTTTCCAATATCAGCAAAAAAAGTTTACAAAATCAGCAAAAAGAAAGCTTTCAATATCAGCAAAATGAATAAGTGGGGATATTGGGTGTGTGTGGGGGGTGGGGGCTTGAAATAAAATTAACTTTTTACAACAGCTGGTAGGTGTTTTGTTTTTATTCTTAACTCATGCTAGAATTTTCTCTTAATCTTGCAAGTTAATCTTTCGGGAATCAAGTCACCCCTCCCCCGCGCCATTGACCCCCAGTCACCCGCCCCATGGTGCTCTACACTAAGTCCCTTCATGAACTGAACAAAGTTCAGGTGAGCCAAATTAACCTGACTCTTTTGAATCGAGAAGCTTCAAGTCCACTGAACCAAATAACTGCACGCTCCAGTGAACAAGGTTACCCCATCTTTCCAGTATACTGACTCCGTTTCCTTTGGAAGGCCTTCATTAAGGATTCGTGTATCCTACCAATCTTCGAACATTTAGTCGGGAGGAAACGCTTCCTCGTCTATACTTCCTTTAATAAGGAACAAGCCGAGTGCTTTATAAAAATGTCTATTTTAAGACTATTAGTAGACCACCCGCCTCGGAATCGCAAGGTTCCTGGTTCGATACCGGTCCCCGCCAACTCAGCGTATGAGTAACACAGCTTAGGTTGTTATTTATTTAAGTCTAACATAAACAAAGGGGAACCACTCTTAACTGATGAATTATTTATTTATTTATTGATCTACTAGGAAAAAAGAAGACGGGGTTAGGGTTAGAGTTAGGGTTAGGGTTAGGGTTAGGATTTAGGGTTAGTTTAATGGGAAAATAAATAATTTGGGTTCTGTTTTTTCTAGGTCACCCTGTAAGATCATGTTACTCAACTAGGGGTGTTAGGGTTAGGGTTAGGGGTTAGGGTTTAGGGTTTAGGGTTAGGGTTTAGGGTTAGTTTAATGGGAAAATAAATAAATAATTTGAGATAAAAGTGATTCGCATTTGTTTATGTTAGACTTATAGGAAATAACCGCTTAGGTAATCATATCTATGCGGTAAAGTGGGAGCTGAAGGTAGGTGTGGCGCTCCACTTCAGAGACTATCTTATATATATATAGATATATCAGTGACATACCTAGGAAAATCCATCAAAGGCGTCCCATCGTGGTATAATGGATAGCAAGCTAGTCTTGCAGAACCATTGCTACAGTTTATGTGCGGTAAAGTAGGGAACTGATGGTAGGTGTGGCGCACCATTTCAGCAAAAACAATCTCTCTGGTCTAGCGCTAGTGAAAAGGGGATAGACTTTCTTGCTGCCTGACAATAGACCACGCCACCAACTTTATTTTTACTTTATATTTGGCAAGAATCTGTTTGGATTCATTGATTGGCAGATTGATTAATTTTAACGGCATGTCAATCCATCTAGGGATATTATATGCCAAGATGTTAGGGAATTGTGTTCATTGTATATCCATATTTACATAATATTTACATATGAACTCGCTAACTACGATGTCCCAGTCTAGCATGTTATCAAAAGTTATCGGCAAAATGCTTCCAATATCAGCAAAAGAGATTCCAATATCAACCAAAAAGATTCCAGTATCAGCAAAATGAATAAATGGGGTGTTGGGTGCTGGGTGGGGGATAAAATAAATTTGTACAAATTAAGTATTTTGCGAAAATCTGTTAAGATTGATTGATTGATTGATTGATTTATTGATTCTAACGGCATGTCAACCCATCTAGGGTTATTTTACGTGAATTAGTTAGGGAATCGCGTTCAATGTATATAAAATAAAATGTTTACTAAACAAAGATGCAAGGTGAATAGAGTAATTAGCTATTGCTAGGTTGAATTAACAAGTTCCGTGAGATCTCGTTGTTTCTATCTTCCGAGGTTTCGTCAGACATGATTTATAGAAAAATAGACGATACTATTCTCCTTATTTAGGTACTATATCACAATAGAATTAGATTGTTACAGAAAAAAACAACTTTTCTATTCTGCTATAGACAGAGTATCGATCAGATGGAAATCTGATCTCACTGATAAAATAAAGCGGGAAATATTCCAAACCATTGCCCCCCCCCCCATGCAGTTTAATGTCATACCCAGTACACACATTTTTGAGGGGGGGGGGGTTACCATTCTACAGGGGAAGCAGTCGGCGTATTCTAAGGCCCCCTTCTCACACATGACCTTTGTTGGAGTTGGAAAGAAATAAAAGAACAAATTGATATCTACTACAAAATAGTATTATCTGCGTTATTCGGACTATTGTCCTCATCTTCATTGTTATCTGTACAACGTTTCGGCCGATGTACCCTCCCACCGAAACGTTGTATAGATAACAATGAAGATGAGGACAATAGTCCGAATAACGCAGATAATACTAATCATCAAGCATCATCTCAAACATTCAGAGAAATACTACAAAATAACTTACTCAAAATCCTTAATGACTCCTACAATCTTTGACAATGATTGATTGATTTTAAAGGCATGTCAACTTCTCTAGGGTTATTTGAAACCAAGAGGTTGAAGAATCACGTTCATTGTACATTTATGTTCACATCTTTTGTGTAGTTGTTTCTTAAGAGGTTTTGTTTTTGTACACAATGACAATCTATTGCCAACCGTCTATGTCGGTCATCGCCTCAGGGAGTTCCACCGCGCAGCATTCGGAATCCGCAAAGAATTGATCGATGTAGGTCCTCGCTATACGGCCTATACTGGCGTGTTCATGCATAGGTTTCCATACGACAACATCACTTATGAGTTCGTCCTTGCTTCTCCAACATTGTCCAACATATCTTGTTCGTCTTATTCGAACGTTTTGTGAGATAGGGGACAGGTGACCGTATAGTTGCTTTTTTGTAGGGTGTTGCTGCCAAGATTTTTTTAAAGACCGCACGCAGCATTTTTATGTAACTTCCATCTAGCTTATTCTCTAGGTGCCTCGTTAAGGTCCAAATGGTGTAGACGTATAGTAGCAGTGATACAGCTACGGCTTGGAAGAATTGTCGCTTTCATTTTATCCCTTTTTTATTTCTTTAAAACGTTCAAACTACAAAAGTATTTTCAAACGTTAAACAGTTACTATTTCTCTGAATTTTTGAGACGAGGCTTGATAATTTGGATTATTGTTTATAATTTCAAAGTTCCGTGATAGCTCCCGATTACGACAAGAAGGTTCCCAAGTTCGAAAAGAAGGTTCCTGTATTCAAGAAGGTTCCCGAGTCCGACACGAAATACCAGAAGAAGGCTGGAGGGCACATCGATTAAAACGTGTACATAACAATAAAGATGAGGACAATAGTCCGAATAATCCTAATAATACAAGTTAAACATTTTTTCGAAGTATCAACCTTCCTCAGATTAAATCCTTATTTTTTTAAATAAAATTCGTTGTGCGGAACATTTCTACATTTTTTCTATTATTATTATTTCATTTCATTTTGTTATTCAAAAAAAATAATAGATTGAATAATGTACACATGGATAAACTCCTGACCGAAACACGTGTAAGTAAAATTGATTAAAATATCCTATTTTATCCATTCAATACTTTCTTTCCTTTATTTCTCTTTTCAACATACCGTCGAATTCACTTCCATTTTCATTTTACACACACACACACACACACACACACACACATATATACATATATATATATATGAAGTCGTACCTAATTTTGAAAGTTAATTAATATATAATTAATTAATTAGGCGGACATGTCTATTTAAATGTAAGGCTAAACAAATCGAGAAAAATCTCTGTATGTACATTTCGGCCTATTAAGCCTCATCAGCAGAGCTATAGATAGGAAGACCGCCTTGTGCGTGATTCGAACTTTGACTGTCAAGCTGACAGGCGAGGACCGTAACCCCTACACCAACCGGACTTTCTTAGATTTTTCGTTTTGTTTAGAAGTAGGTTTTTATTCCTCTTATAGTGACTTTCTACACGACAGTATAAGAAGTAAATACACAAGCGATGTGTTTTTTTTTTAGCCGACAATTTTTGGGAGAATATGTGCTTAATTGAAGTCGTACCTAATTTTGAAAGACAATAAATAAATAATTAATTAATTAGGCGGGCATACCTATTTTAATGTAAGGCTAAACATATCGAGAAAAATCAATCTCTGTATGTACATTTCGGCCTCATCAATAGAGCTATAGATAGGAAGACCGCCTTGTGCGTGATTCGAACCTACTTAACTGAAGAAATTGTAAAATCTAAAGTTGTGAATTGGTTGATTTTATCCTTTTTTTGTGAGTAGGAGCTATTTCATTTCAGTTTGATAAGTTCTTATATTATACTAGCAAATATATGCACCCTCCGGGTGCAAGTATTTAAATTTTAATGTAATAAAATATTGTATTAAATTAGAAAGGCTAATGAAACTAAATAAG
>CM042161.1:0-15000 GCA_023376005.1 Doryteuthis pealeii | reverse complement strand
AGTTTCATTAGCCTTTCTAATTTAATATGATATTTCCTTATATTAAAACTTAGAGTGATAGAAGAGTAAGTTTCAGTTGTTCTATATTTCGATTATACCCACCTCTGTTTCAAATATTTTTATCTGCATTCTTATTTAGTTTCATTAGCCTTTCTAATATAATATGATATTTTATTACATTAAAACTTAAATACTTGCACCCGGAGGGTTCATATATTTGCTAGTATATATAAATGAATATAATATTTGAGTTATATAATTGTATTATTCCCACCATGCGCGTTCCAGATTCTAAATAAAGTTTCACTTTTCTTCTTGTCATTTTAAGTCGAAATACAAGATGCAGACAATTTATGTACAGTTTGGTTGACAGAAGGAATTTCAAGAAAAAGAAGGTCTAGTCACCACAAGAGAATTCTTGGTGGTACTGTATCAAAAACCGAAGAAAGAAAAACATCAAGAAATACACATGCAAACACTTGCAAAAATGGACCCAGATCACATGACAAGAAAACGAAGGCAGTAATGGCGGATGGTGTAGAAAGAAGAAATTGCAATTTAAACACTAATTAGTTTGACAAATGGAAATACATAATTACTGAAATTTATTGTAGTCTTTATGGTAAAAAGAAACGGAAAAAAAAAGAGAGAACACAGAAGACGAAGAAAAGTTTACCCCCCCCTCTAAAAAAAAACTCAGAAAAATTCGGAACTGCAGTTTGACAGAAAGATAAAGTACATAACCTAAAATAGATGACATGTTCTTGTTTATTCGAATAATGGTGTAAATGCAGAATAGCGCGCAATAGATACTATTATTAGAATCGCATTTTACATATAAATAGTATTAGATTACGGAAACTCCCGAAGTAGCCTAACCTAAACCCTAACCCTAGCACTGACCCTAACCGTAACCTTGATACTAACCTTAACCCTAAAACTAACCCTAACCCGTACCCTGACCCTAATCCTAGCATCTTAAAGGTGTCAAGTATCTCCGTAAAATCTAATGCTTTTTATACGCAATCTAATTATATTATCTCTTGTGCACTATTCTGCATTAGTACTGGAAAACTAAAATGTATGTATTTAATAGTTTAAACACTGCTCCTCAACAGCAGCTGTCAAGAGGTTAACGGATCGGGCTGATGATAAATCAGTCTGCTTCGCTCCTGGTCAGAGATAGTTGCTGTGTCTAGCCACACCGAAGAAACGTGAATTTTTAAAATTCATCTATTTTATTTGAGGGATATTATATTTCCCATTTAGTTCAAAGTAATTCGCAAGAGTCAAAATAAATATAACTAAAAAAATCTTTTGATTTCGTTTTTTTTTAAAATCTAAAAGTTGATCAATTTTTAAAATGGTAAGTGATTTTTGTGCCACTCATATATAAGTTGCTAAAAAGCCATCAACACAAAAGAATATAACTTTAAAAAGTCAAATTCGGCGATCGATATCGAACAAGAAACCTTGCTATCACCTTAGCGGGTGCTCTACTGACTGAGCTAAATCGACCTCTAAATAGTACATTTAACCCAAAATATTAATATAAAAACTTGCCTTTATGAAATACAGAGAAGAGCTAGTATATCAAAATCACAGTGAACTACACTCACACAGAATTTCTACATAAAAATCTTTTCATAGAAATAAAACAGGTAAGAAAAATGTTGTCCTTTCTTGTTAAAAAATTAGATAAACTTTTAATTAAATTGAAATAGATCATTAAGTAGGACTGGGCCTATTCTAGTAATGACCACCCCAAGCGGAGATTTAAGAGGTTTGAATTCAGTTTTCCTTCACTAAGACTGGTTGTCTAACCAAGGTTAAAGAGCCCAATCTGCCCTGCTATTTAACCATAGTTAGAGAGAGAATTGATGGATTCATACTTTTCGCCATGAAAACTGTGGCTTCATCCATGGTTTGAACCCGTGTCGATGAGTCAATTACGTACAACTCTAACCATTACACGCACCTACAACCAAATGTATTTATAAAAATAAAAAGGGTAAGAAAAATGTTGTCCTTTCTTGGCTGTTTATTGCAGTCCTTTAATCTGACATAAAGTTTTAAAAAAAAACCCAGATCCCTGATTTACTCATACGCTGAGTTGGCGAGGGCCGGTATCGAACATAAAAACTTGTGATTACCTAGCCGAACTCTCTACCGACTGAGCTAAACCGGCCATTCACGGCATCTTTTCATTCAAAACACATTTTGTTGAATACAACAGAATCCAAATTATTTTGTAATTTTTCTTTTTCTTTACAATCTTTCAAATGATTTTCAGGATATGATTACCACGTTTGCATTAAATTACCCACAGAGATTGATGTGCCGTTAAACAAAACTCAAACCAATTACCACGAAAGAGAATGTATAAAGTGCATATTGCGTCACGTACTTTACTGTCACGTGTTACTATCACGTGTTACTGTATTATGCCGATGTAGTAGTTATGAACATTCTACATTCAGTCTTTTTTTTCATTTGTAGCCACTCTGTTCTTTGTGAGGGTCGGTAACTCCCTCAGTCACTTGCCAGATCTTTGGGCTCCCAGTCGTGGAGGTCTGCTCGCAGCCGGTAATACTTTTTTGGTACGATCAACTGCTACTCGGTCGCGTACAGACTATGACACCAGCATTAGACACACCTACAAATCTTGATGAAAACAAAATTCTCCTTGCTTATACGAGTACGACCAGGACCAAACATTTTTATTTATAAATAAAACAATTCTATATTTATATATAAATTTTTATAAATAAATAATTGTTAATAAAAATTTATATAAAAATTTAGAATCGTTTTATTTATAAATAAAAATGTAAATAGAATAAAATTCGTAACTAAAAAGAAAAAAATGATGGTAGAAACCTAAATTTACATGATTCAAAGTTGTATTCTTTATTTAAAACTTTCAATTTTCTAAGCTAAAAATATTACGTTTTAAAAGTAAAATATTTGTTTGGTCCTGGTCGTACTCGTATAAGCAAGTTCTCATCAAGATTTATGGGCGTGTCTAAAGCTGATGTCATAGTCTGTACTCGACCGAGTGGCATTTGATCGTTCCAAAAAGGTATTACCCGCTCGCAGGTTACCAAGCAACTTGAATGTACACCTGAATGTTATTGTGCTCACAGAGTTCTGCTAGTTTGTTTTATGTTCTTATCAGACCTCATACATTCCAGGTAAGAATGACAATTTCATCGGGGGATGGCGTTGCACAGGTGTCATTGATAAAGTGTCTGTTACATAATCTATGCGGTTGCATAAGATTATTGTCAATCCCTGTATTTCTAAAGGGATGGCCCTTTTCATATCACGGGCGGGACTTTCCATGGAATAGTACAGAAAGCCCGCGAAATACGTGAAGTCACGTGGGACCTGGTTGGGTCCTCACTTTTCAGTTTGGACGTCGGGCAGAGATGTACTGCCTTAACTGGAACTCACTGCATACGCGCGCTATGTTAGTTACATGAAATGTTTAGTTAATTAAATAAAAGCTTACGAAAGTAACACGGTTTTGTGATTAATGAATGTCTTGGTAACAAGACTGATCTAGAAGAAGAAATGAGTTAAGTGCGACCGACTACCAAGACGAAGAAGAGACGCTAGAAGAGATGTTAGAAGAGACGCTAGAAGAACTTAAGATGTCAAAGACGCCAGAAAAAGTAAGTAAGAAAGAAAAGGGTATACAACATGTCATCGCTGAAGAAGGATATATCCATAAATAACAAGTGAGTCGAGCGCTGGGAAGTCAGCAGCAGCAGAAGCAGCTGACGACGACGAAGCGCTTTGCGAACGACCCAGTAAAGAAATGAATTTTAGTCCAACAGAAACAAAACTAAATAGGAATTGCCATTTTGAACTGTTAAAGATTATTTCGACTACGACGACGGATTTTCCAGCTGCTAGACGAAGACGAAGAATGTGTTCACCAAAAGAAAGTCTGGCTTGTGAGAAGACGGTGAACTCGCTTGTTTTTTGTCCCTCCTCAGCAGGAACTTCTTGATTCGAATATCAAATTCCCCCCATATATATCCCCCCTTCTATAGTTCTGCTTTCTTTTTTGATGTTCGTATCAGACCTCATACATTACAGGTCAGAATGACAATTTCATCGGTAGGTGGCGTTGCACAGGTGTTATTGATAAACTGTCATTGTTGAAGAAGGATAGACATTGAAAGGAGTTACATTCTTTCTCCAGTTATGAATTCTGGACATCGCAGAGCAGACTGGACTCTTTAAGTTTGAATGGCAACTGGTATAGAAGAAGAAAAACTCTGAATTCAAACCAGACATGGACAGGGACTGGTCCCATCAGGCTATTCCTGTTCAAGAGATTTTACACGACTAATGCATTCACGACCAAGCTAAGGCACGGGATAGGTGTGTGTGTCGGTGGAAATGAATTTATAACTGGTAATATAACCGGTATTTAAGCTTTTTTCTTTGATATATATATATATTGTACATGTGCATATATGATACATATGGGGTGAGTTTTATTATGGAGGTTTTTCAGGGAAAATATGAAAGTATAAGGGTGGTGAAAAAAAAATGAATGGTGTCAATAGGGAGTATAAATGTGTGGGGGTTTAAGGGGAAATATTGTTATATATTATTATTATCAAAAATATATTATTATTGTTGAAAAATGTTGGTTAAATAGGTAAAGTGTGATAATAGAATAAAATGTGTGATAATAGAATAAAAAACAACAAAAATCGTTTTTTCAACAATTTACACTTCAAATGCTCCCTGGAAAAATAGCGGTCTTTAAGCGTGCTAAGAACCAGATACGTTTTGCACCGTTAAAACGGCGACCCTTCAGCCTGAACTTTAATCAGGAGCGTAAAGCGTAGACGGAAGGAATATCGTGATGGTAAGTGACAAAATACTCACGCGTTTTTACCACATTAGAAGGCGGTGTGTTGTCATTCAATATGAATGTAAGATGTGGTGAGTTGTAATTTTCTCCTTACTGGGAGGGCATCGTGAAGGAATCTTCTACTTCCATCATATTTATTAACAAGTGCACGCACACACACACACACACACACGCGCACACACGTACACACACACATACGCACACCCACACACACATACGCACACAAACACACACACACACATATATGTGTGTGTGTCGGTGGAAATAAATTTATAACTGGTAATATAACCGGTATTTAAGCTTTTTTCTTTTATATATATATATATATATATATATATATATCAAAAGTTGATACAAAATTTTCATTGTTGTAGCATTAATAGTTAATACAATAGTACTCAATATATTTCGTAAAATATACAGCATTTATAGTTGTTAAAATTTTTTTTTCTCTCTACTATGGTTTTGCTGTTCAAGGTACATCTTCCTTAGTAAAACTCAGAATTTGCCTGAGAAAAGTGTACCTTGAACACTGAAACCGTGGTAAACATAAAAACTTTTTTTTATCCTATTATAATATATATATATATATATATATATATATATATATATATGTGTGTGTGTGTGTGTGTGTGTGTGTGGAAAGAGGAATTGGAATGAATCCGACAGAATGTGGTGGAGATGTGAGGAATGAAAGAACAAAACACAGACAAAAGTGTGTAGGATATATTTCGCTAGAGCTTTGAGCTCGGCATCATCAGTCGTTTTAATGAATTATCAAATTATCATACAAGTGTTGTATAGAAGGGGTAGTGTGGCGGGAGGAGGTGGATAGGAGAGGAGGTCAAGTGGGTGGGTAAGCATTGGTGAGGAGAGGTTTGGAATGGTCAAGCAGGAATCATTAGAGGAAGAGAAGGAAATCAGAAGAGGAGAGAGATAGAGATAGTGAGCAGGGAGAAAGTAGAGAGATATATTGTAAAAGAAACAGGTTAGGGGCGAGGTGGGTGGCCTTCTTGACCACCTCTCCTATCCACCTCCTCCCGCCACACTACCACTTCTATACAACACTTGTATGATAATTTGATAATTCATTAAAACGACTGATGATGCCGAGCTCAAAGCTCTAGCGAAATATATCCTACACAATTTTGTCTGAGTTTTGTTCTCTCATTCCTCACATCTCCACACACACACACACACACACACACACACACACACACACACATATATATATATATATTGTTGTAGAAGGGTCTCCGTATTTTTCTCGTAAGTATATATATTTGTGTTTATTTAGGTATATGTATCCGTTTGTGGTAGGTACATATATCAATGTGAGTTTTTAGCTTATGTGTGAAGTTAACAAACAAACAATATGGCTTTTTTGGCCGACAATTGTTTTGGGAGAATATGTGCTTAATTGAAGTCGTACCTAATTTTGAAAATTAATTAATTAATAATTAATGAATCAGGCGGGCATACCTATTCAAATGTAAGGCTAAACAAATCGAGAAAAATCAATCTCTGTATGTACATTTCGGCCTATTAGGCCTCATCAGCAGAGCTATAGACAGGAAGACGGCTTTGTGTGTGATTCGAACACTGACGAAAACAAACGAAAAATCTGGGGAAAACCAGCTGGTGTGATGGTTAGGGTTCGATATATTGATAGGTTGTGTGTGTTTATATATATATATATATATATATATATATATATATATATATATTAAACACACAACCTATCAAATATCAGAAATCACACATATACATATTCTGCCAAAATATAGTTATTCAATGCCTGAAGAAGATAACAGATCTGAAACACGTGTCGCATATGTAAGTTAATAATAGATTTTTTTAAAAACATAATCTTTTTTGCAAACTTTCTTTTTTATAGTATATATATATATATATATAAGTACAATAGCACTTCATTTTAACACCCTACTACACAACCTTACACAGCTCAAATGCATTCTAATAGAACACGCAATCTCGAAAACAAGCAGAAACTAAATGGATTCTAAAATTACAAACTCACGTGAGGGGACTGAACGCTGACATCGAAATACTCCGTTATTATAATTTTTTTACAGACGCTGCCGCTGTCAATAACAACAGAGACAAAAGATCCGCTGAACGGGAACAACAGTCATTTGATAAAGGGTATCTAACGAACCCGAAAATTTATGATAAAAATAATAATAAAAAAATAAGTGAATCCAATACTCCATAACATCGAGTTCATTCATTTATTTTTAGATGTTTCGTAATAACGCCCATCTTGAAAAACACAGACACACACACACACACACACACACACACACACATAATATATATATATATATATATATATATATATATATATATAAACAATGGTAATATTATGGTTTTACACTCATAACTTAAAGTTTCATGGTAATCCAATCATCAGATGAGCTCTATGGTTGAGATGTTAAAAAACAGTCGTGAAATGGTTGAGATGTTAAAAATCAAATTTTTTTAGCGTTTATATGAAGCGTTTTTCACACGATGGGAAATGTAAAGCTAAAAATTGTTTTTTTTTTAACTGTGGCTTGTTTAACGTTTATGTGACGTGGATCGTGTTCACGTGATGTAATGTTATGACGTTAAATTTGTATTTAAAAAACATTATAATCAAACAAACTTGCATTGGTGTTAATGCACGCGGTGTTCAGATTAATTTTTTTTTAAATAAATAAAAGGAGAGCGAAAATTCAGGGATCAATTAGGGTCAGGTGGTAAGTGACACAGTAAAAATTTGTTCAAATGCCTACATTTCGAAACGAGTTCACTTCTCTTATTTAACAAGTTATCGCTTGCATTTTGTAATTTACACAACGTTTCTTCTAAGCAGAGATCGCATTTACGTTGTCCGCCTTTGTATGCCTGGGCTTTTTTTTTAATTATTTTCCATTTTATTGTAGGTGTTCTGTCCGTTTTTTCTTTGATCTGCCATATAAATTTTGATAAGGTGGTACTGTTTTCATATTTCTGTTGTTAAAACTTAAATTGTGGTTATACCACCTACTTTTCCAATTGTTTTCATATATATACATACCTAAAAAATGCACAATGTTTCCTTCAATACACACACTAACAGCGCTACATACTCACACCTTAAAATAGAATATTTGATGTCATATTTCAAAACCGTCTCCTTTTTTCAAACTTCAGAAAATTTTTTTAAACAGACTGAATAAGAAGGATTACCACTCACTTTTTCTCATAATTCTGTGATATATAATTTCTTATCTTATGCCTTGAAGATGATCTATTTAATAGATCGAAACACTGCAGCGTCGGCCAATAAACTCACCACTTAACCCTTTTAAACCTGTGTTTTTTCAATTTTCTTGATATATTACATACCGTCGGATTTACTTCCTCTCTTCACATATATATATGTATGTTTACATATCGAAGGCCTAAAAATCCTAAGTGATATGATAGGAAGTAACAAAATGTTAAATAACAAAGTTATCAAAAACAAATCTTCGATGAAAATAATAAAATTTATTCAACCATGCAAAGGCAGAAAAGCGATTCTGCTGTAAACACACCAACTACACTGATTTATTCACTAGTTCTGCTAACAATAAGACATTAAAAACTTCGTCGAACGGTAATAGCAAAAACATTATCTACCTTTTAGATTGCACTCGTTGTTCCATACAGTATATAGGGAAATCAGAACGGCTTTTCAATTTTAGAATAAACAACTTTTGACACACAATTAAATCTATGAATCATAATAACATTGGGTCAGACTCTCTTAGTTGGTTTCTCTTATGAAATTTTCTCTGAAGAGTCGTAAGCGAAACAAATATCTTTTTCAGAAGATGAATCCGCTATTAAATGCAATATATATATATATATATATATATATATAATATATAATATATATATATATTATATATATATAATATATATTAATTTGCTGAGTTTTTATAGATCAATGTTCATTATAAACAGCTACCCAGGTTTTGATCTATAAAAACTCAGCAAATTAAAATAACATTAGCTCTCACAATTTGTGATTGAGCACTGTATTTTCTTTGTTTCATCACAAAAAAAATTGTTTAATATATATATATATATATATATATATATATATATATATATATAAATTTAATTACCAAACTTGTTGGTAAATCCTCGCGGTGAGAAAAAACCGGCAAATAGTATGATTGTAAAAATATACTACCAAACATCACCCGGGGAGAAAAAAAAAGAAAGACCAAGATAATCGTACCAACCAAAAGTAATCTATCGGTACAATATTTGACCAAAAGAAAAAACAATTTATATGTACATATATATATATATGTAAGAAAGTTTTATAGAAAAAACAGATGTTAAAAAATTTTTGCTGACAGATATCTGTTTCGACATTATGAATATGTCATTATCAAAAGCAACATTTGTAAGCGGAAAACGAAATGAATATATCAGTAATTACAAGGCACAGAACGCTCTCGATCAGTACCGGAATTTTTTCAAAAAATCTTTTAAAAATACATATGTGTTGTTAAAAATAAAATAAATTTTATTTTTAAAATGTTTAAGCATTTTTATCATAAAAAGCTCAAAAGAGTTTGTAGTAAAAATGTATATGTATTTTTAAAAGATTTTTGAAAAAATTCCGGTACTGATCGAGAGCGTTCTGTGCCTCGTAATTACTGATATATTCATTTCGTTTTTCCGCTTACAAATGTTGCTTTGATAAAGAAATATTCATAATGTCGAAACAGATATCTGCCAGCAAAATTTTTTAACATCTTGTTGTTTTTCTATAAAACTTTCTTACATATTGTCGGATTCAATATCCATTTTTACCTTCATATATATATATATATATATATATATAAAAGTAATTGGTAATTTGCTTGAAGCATTGTTAAGTATGTTATAAAATAATAAAAAAATTCGAAGGCAATACATATATATATATATATATATATATATATATATATAAGATATATATATTCATACAAAACTGCCAGGAAACTAAAGCTAATAAGTAAAAAGTGCTCAATACCTAAGTAGAGCAAATAATAAAGATAAATCTCACGAGTCAGATAAAACTACTAAAGGTTTCGCTTAATGCTCTGCAGAGCTAAGATCCGACGGCGGAGGGGTTGGGTAAATACAATGTAATAACCCAGTGAGTACCAAACTCACTGTTCAGTAGCAACGGATATGCGAGACAAGCATGTTAACCATTGCGCTACTGCGAGGTCCACGTATCGATGATCAATACTGAACAGTGCAAAGCAGGTCAGTAGAATTCCGACACTGACAGTTTCACCATAAATTTCTATCAGTTTATCGATCTGTTTATCAATTATAGATTTTTGTTTGCTTATTAGCTCGTCTAGCAATCTACTTAGGTTGACAAACCGCTTGTCACTAAATCTATCAGTCAATGCATTTTTTTTTGTTCTTGTCGTTCTTCCATAGACGTCGTTTTATTTGTCTGATAATCTATTTTATCAAAAGATATGATGGACGAATAACATTCACAAAAGACAGCATTATGACAAGAGGACATTCCCTCGGCAGTTGCTTCAAATTCTAGATTTTAATTTAATCTCAATTTTAGAGACACGAAGTGCATTAAAGTACAGGGTGCGGCTGAAATACCTCCTACATTTCAAATTGTCTCCATTGTGGTGCAAGTGAACTTAGGCAAGTGGCAATGGTAGCTCCATGTAACTAATGTCCTACCATTCTTTTTTACTGAAGAATAAGTAAAGTTCCAATTACCGTCGAACTGGGAAGACAAGGCAACAAACGATTGTAACTTAAATACAAACCCGAATAGTCACAAAGTCTACTGCAGAATGACAGGATATTTATAAGACTCCACAATGTCATTCAAATCAAGCAGTCAAGCAGCCAATCAGAACTCAAGGAATGGAATCACCCAAATCACCCAAATTCATGAATGGGTCATTCTTGATTGTTAAGTATCTGGTCGGCATCCTTAGTTCCAGATGTAGTAAGTAAGTAAGCAAGCCAATAAGAATCCGGTGTTATAGTATTCTTTGTAAGTCCGACGTCCAAGATAATCCAAATAGCAATGAGCCAAGGTTAAGAATCAGCCCTCTATTAATACAGCAACAGCAGCAGCAGCACTGCCTGTGATTGGACAATAGGAATCTTTCTCGGGTCACGTTGTAGTCGACGAGTCTATATTTAGAAGTGACCATTTGCCCCATGCCTTATATACCAAAATCTTTCAACTATATATACCAACTGTCTTGGACACTGCTTAAGTGGTACTTAGTAAGCTGATGTTATTCAAACCAACAGTAGACTTACTGACTTCAATTGGAGTGCTGGTAAGTGTCGTCAGTGATGTAAATACTTGGGTCACTGGGCAGTTTCGGGTCTTTCAGCATCATACTCTTCTCGCCAGGCCATCCCTATCAGAGATGATCAAACTCTGATCCACCTACCACTTTTGAAACGTTAACATGGCCTGATGAAGGTTTAATATTTACAAAAAATACCCCAAACATTTAAACGTTGACTTATACTTCAAACTGTGATAAAATAATCTACTGAATACCTTGCGTTTTCATACTTTATCTTCAGACCTGAAGATCGCATAGGCGAGAAACTTTTAGTTACCAGACGTCAATGACTCCATATCCACGCTACCATAACTTAGATATAAATGCTCAATCAATAATATTGAGCACTGTTAACTTATCTAGACCCTATATTTTCTATTTATCTCTCTCTCCCCTCTCTCCCCCCCTCTCTCTCTCTCTCTATATATATATATATATATATATATATATATATATATAAGGCCCGGTCTAACTTAGTCAGTAGAGCGTTCACCTGGGAACCACAAGGTTCCTGGTTCGATAACGGTCCTCGCCAACTCAGTGTATGAGTAGCACAGGGATCTGTGCGGTAAATTGAGAAGCTGATGGTAGGTGTGGCGCCCCAATTCAGACGCTTATAAACAATCTCCTTGGCTAATGCTAGTGAAAAGGGGATAGACTCCTTCACTGTTTGGCTGATATATACTTTAGGACACCTCGACGACGTTAATTTTGTTTATATATATATATGTATTTATTGGAAAAATTTGGGACTAATTATCTTCCCTTGGCACCAGGGGGCCAGTCAGCCAATACCGTAGATTGGTGTTCTCACCACCTTGCCCTTAACCAGCATACTTTCTAAGGCTGTCTCATAGCATACAACTGAAGGCCGTTTCGACAGCATACTTATCAGAAGGCTGAGGACCTAAATAGTCAACTTAAAAAGGGCCCCACCCACCGTCATTTAAAAGAACAGTTACCCAGACGAGAAGCTTCTAAAAGAGCATCCCCTACTTTTACTTATCGGACGAGAACCGATAAAACGGACGCGTCTCTACAGAACTCTACAACCACAGCGACCAGAATACCCTTGCTAGTGCCACTTCTCCAACGAACAGTATTTCACCTCACAGATAAGTCTCGTAGCAAATGCCAACAAAATTTGCAACATATTCTTGTACTATTTGTCAGTACACGTATCAAATTTCCACTGTGTGTTTGTCTTCTTTCGTCCGAATAATTTGCCTACGACTGGGATAAATAAGAGGCTCCCCTAAAGACCGTAAATTCCTTTTATCCCTCCAAATATGTGTAAATGGGAGGGGTGATTTGACTCTTTAACCTGGTATGGCGACCGGTCTAGGAGAACAAGAACTCTAAATTCAAACCTGTTAAAGTCAGCTTAAAATTGACTTTGTGTCGTATCCTGTTTGTGCGGGGGGGTTGGGTAAATACATACTCCACCTTAGAGTGAACCTAGGAGTAATGGCAATGAAGAGGTACGCTTCACCCCACAGAACTTTAAAGTTGATGCACGTACTTTTACATCAACTTAATAGGTTTTTTGTTCGCTTGTTAAATCGTCTAGTCGTCCACTTAGCATTACAAACAGCCTGTCACTCAATCTGTCCATCAATCAGTATTTTGTGTCGTGTTGTCCTCCCATAGAAATAACTTTATTTGTGAATCTATTTACAAAAGATGTAATGAGCGATAGAGATACAATAAGTCTGTGAATGAGAATGCGCGGTCATCGTCGTAGGAATTGAACCTGGCAAGTCAAGTTCAAACCCTGCACGAGGTTGTTTGCCTTTCACTTTGCACTATTACCTTTAGAAAAGGCATGAATCTACCCTTCCCTCACCAGATATTGGTAAATAGAAGGGTGTACAGCTGTCTAGCCTTGGCAATTACAAATTCTGTAGTAGAAGGAAAAACACTTAAGGAGAATTGACATGTAGTAGATTGGACTATTATCCTCATCTTCATTGTTATCTGTACAATGTTTCGGCCGATGACTCCCGATTACGACAAGAAGGTTCCCGATTACGGCAAGAAGGTTCCCGAGTTCGAAAAGAAGGTTCCCGAGTCCGAGAAGATTCCCGAGTCCGACAAGAAATACCTGAAGAAGGCCGGAGGGCACATCGACCGAAACGTTGTACAGATAACAATGAAGATGAGGACAATAGTCCGAATAACATAGATAATAAAATCGTATTTGTTTTTAAAATTCCTTTTTAAATAATTTTATTCTTTAATATTTTTTATCGTAAATAAGCAAATACTATTTACAAAATAGCGTAACTTTAAAATTATAACATCTTTTTTAAATCGGATTTGTATATAAAAGTTATTTTCTTTGAATTCGATTTGCTGAATTATTTATTTATTTTTTTTTTTTTTGAGGAAACACACTTTTGATAAAGCGATTATTTCTGTGTAAAGATTTTCCGTGAAGTCAATTTTCCAGAAAGTAACGTTTGGCATTATGATTACCTTCCAAACAAACAAATATTTTCAGATATGTACAAAAATACACACCTAACAAAAAAAAAAAAAAAAAAGAAATCCCCAAAATTGGCTAATTAGTGGATTTTAATAAAATTTGGTGTTTCTTTTAAAATACAGTTTTCCTCAAATTCTGAAGACGACATGTTATATTTTTTGTTTTGTTGCCTTTTTGTTAGTTGACTCTGTAGCGTTAATTTCGTATTTGCCTGAGAGAGTTGTCTGCCCGGTTTAGTTTGCTGGTGCCCGCTAGGGGGCTATAGTATTTAAGCGCCGGGTTCAAACCCTTTCGGCCTCTTTTCCTGTTCCAGTAACTACGAGCCACATGGAGTAGACACGGTCTACTCCTTCTCGTTGAGGCTTTTGGCCCCACTTACATTACTGTAAGTTCTTCACACAGCATGGACTATCCCTAGTCTCATGTCTGTACTTTTATATGTTATCTTGTACCATTCATGAATGTGTCTTCATCTTTATTTATGTACTCTTTGTTTATGTACCCTTTTACCTATGTACTTTGTATCTCGTCATATCCATGTGCTGTACGATATTAAATGTTTTGTCTGTTAACCTTCGTCGGAGTTTTGTATATTCAAAGTATATATAACCCTGAACCATTCTTACAACTCTCTTCGCGCGTGTGTGTGTTGTGCGTGTGTATAAGTAAGGTAATTCAAATGAACGGTTGTAAGGGATGATATTTAATGTTGAAAAATATTTTTTTAAACTAAGTTTAATTGAAATTATACATTGCAATACTAACACACACAACTATCAATAATAGATTCGATAATTAATTTCAATGGTTAATTAAATGTATAGTAATTTGAGTTTTTTGTTGTTTATTTTTTTAAGCAATACGTAATTAAAAACAACCTTAATCCCCTAAAACCGTAACCCAATTCGCAAAATGTTAATTCATAGACTGTCATTGGGGACCACCAAAAAACCTTCCGTTTTAATTTTCCGACCTAAATCAGAAGTCAGCCAAAATAAATCATCGTCTTCTTCTTGTTGTCATTTAATTAATTCAAAATGTTAATTCATAGACTGTAGTTAAACTGTCATTGGGTACCACCAAAAAACTTTCCGTTTTAATTTTCCGACCTAAATCAGAAGTCAGCTGGGGATAGATACCGACATTAGTCCACTCTGATTATCTCAATTTTCTTTTACTGTTATAGAGTTTTTTCTCCTTCTGCTAGAGAAGTTGTCCTTACCAAGGCTAGT